>JASANF010017507.1:0-26325 GCA_030248245.1 Trissonchulus sp. WLG1_4
AAAGTCTAGTGTCTATAGTCTATATTTTATTAACAAAGTGCAAAAATACTGCTGTTGCTGCATAAAAAAACGCAAAACTGCAAAAAATTTCTGGTCAACGCGTTTGCAATTTTCTGCAACTAAAGTCTGAAATCTTCAACACCGAGACAAAATCATCAATTTAGTAATTATAGCAACGCATAACACCAATCTTACAATCCATAGATAGTAAGTGAAATTAGCCATCTGTCTGGAAGGGGGCTCCAAGGTATGATGACTTATTTCGGTGAGTTTGCTTAGCAGCAAAAACAGAGCCATTGACTGAATCAATAGGATACTGTAGGAGCGAAGGTTTGGTCTGAAACAGAACATAGAGGGAAATTGCTAAGATAGATTAAACAGAATTAATTACAACTTATATGCTTCATAACTTATTTCAAAGTTGATGTATATTTACTAAATACTAGGCACTAGCGGCAGTGTTTTTGATATAGCAAAGTTTTTTTTAACTATTTAATACTCAATGTCGTCAGTTACTGGCAAAATAAATTTTAAATTAATCCATTTGAGAAACGGGGTAAAACAATTAATATTATACAGTCTAATCGTGAATGGATTAATTAAAATAGATTAATTAACATTACTCTTCAAGATCTGCTTAGTCAGATTAGTCGCTAACCCCTTTACCCAGTGTTTTTTTTGCGTCAAAAAGTGCGAAACGCCGCACTTTTTTTCTGAAATTTCGCACTTTTTTTGGCCATGTGCGTCCCGTGACGCACTTTTTTTCGGCTGAGGCTGAAAGATGTCATAGCTGATTCGGCCAAAAAGTGCCGAAAATAGCATTTTCGTCGAGAAAATTTTGAAAACTTTTCCAAAATTGCGTCAAAACCATCAAATTTGTAAAACTTTCTTTCTGTCTAAAACATTTTTTTAATTTTCGCTCAATTTTACGCCAAAACAAGGTATTTTGGCCACAGTTTTTAAAAGATCGTCAAATTTTTACACTAAAACACGGTCCTTTTCGTCTGACAAGGGCAGTCAAAATGTCGGTACAGGAACTCCCCGCAGCTTAGACCCCCGTGTTAACGTATGGTTCTAGGTGAAGTAGCTGTCAACCTACTTTGTTCTCAGTACCCGTTTCCCAATTTCCACACCCGCATAGTGTAAAGCCAGAAAGCCCACAATGGACACAATGCCCTCGCGATTGGCCTCAAACAAGGAGACGTCACGTGACCGTGCTGGTTCCAAAAAGTACAGCCGCTGCCAGCCCCACACCGACAACGCGTACTGATAGGCTGATATCAGGGCTATGGACAACAGACCCGCTATATGGTAGACCGGCAGGATACAGGAAATTATGGCAGTCGAGAGCTAAAACAATATAGACAAAAAAGTAGTGGTGGATTTCACAAAGATGGTATGGATTTCACAAAGGTGGATTTACTAAACCATTGGTTTTACGTATGGTTTCCATGAATTGCACATGAAAAGCTACTGAAATTCGATGTCGAATTGTCGAGTGATTATAGTTAATTCAGTTAATCTGATCCCGTTAATCCGAATTAGTGCAACGGCATAAAAAAACTGTCAGGCCAAATAACAATTTTTTGACACTCAAATGATCAATATTAAAGTCTAGAAATGATGACGCCATTGTAGACCATAGATGTACATGGGGACAAGCCACCCCCCCCCCCCACGGATTTGAAACTGCGGTACAAGCCCCCTTCACATTAGCCCAATCGGGACAAGCCCCAATGCTCCACTCTTTGGTGCTAAAAAAGTGCCCGAGCCCGACAATTCAAAAATTGTCCCAGATCGCTGTAAAATGCAGCAAAAATGAGCAGATAATTAAAAAACCGCTAAAAATATCCAAACTCTGCAAGCAATTTCTCATTTTTAGCCAAAAATAAGAAATTTATGCGTAGCATTTTTTATGTCCCCGAAACGTCAAAACAAGGCGCCCCAAAACAGATCCGGGACAAGGACAAGCCCCTGCCCCCCCCCAACCCGAGACTCCGTGTATATACACGTACAAGCTTAAGCCTAACCTTAACAGTGGCAAGTGTGAGGAAGAAGTTCCAATGTCGGCCATACTCGGTGAGCTCGACGTGATAGTGGAGACTGGTGACGGCCAGCACCCGCAGCACGCCCAGCAGCAACAGGGGCAGCACCGACAGCACCTCCGCCCACAGGCAGACCATCTTGGCACGACAGCTCAGGCTGAAGATGAGAAAAAGGTGGCTATTTTGACGATATTGTTGTACAGATGAAATGATATACCAGAAACGGGGTCAAAACTTCGGGCGAAGAGGCTCTGTGGCTGAATTTTGGGGACCCCATCGGGCGACGAAAAACACCAAAAAAGTTCTGCAAAAAGTGCTGTTTTTACTGATTTTGCTGAGATTTTCGGGACCCTCTCCCGGACCCACGATTCCGGGAAGGGGGGGTTCCCACATTCATTATACACTTCTTACATGTATGATTCCGCACACACTTAGACTTGTGCTAGCTACAGCATTGACTGCAGACTACAGCACACGTTTCAATGGATCTCAAAGAACTGTGAACCTGAGCCTAAACCTCCGTCTATGTGTTTAACACTGAGATGCGGTTTCATTCATTCATAATTTATTCCGATTCCGAATCACTAATATCCCCTAACGGGTTGTTACCCAAATCACAATTCATACTTGCAACCGTATGTCCGTTCAGCCGACAAAATTACGAAATAATCACGCCACCAACATTGTGTAGCCGTATTATATACCCACCCAGGGTCCCGCCTGGCCTCCCGTGCGACCATGGCATTGATGAGCACGACCAGGCCCACGCCAATGTCCATGCCGCCGTAGCCGAAGTGGGTGGCCTTGCCGAAGCGGGCGGGGAAGACGGATGGAAAGTCCACGGCCAGAATGCCCACCACCATGAACATCGTGATGCTGCCTCTGAGCACAACACAAGCCGTCAGTTAGGGCCTATTCCTTTACCGGATTAAACGGGTTAATTTTAATCGGACTAAACTGTTCAAAAATTATGCTGAAAAGTGGCATTCCAAAACATCCGGATTAAACGGACTTAACTTTTAGCCCGCTGCATTTTAATCGAACTAAACGGACTTAACTATGCACGCTAATGTTAAGCGTGCATGTTAAATCAGTTAAGTCCAGTGGTAGTTTTGGAATGGGGTCAGACTAAAATTAAGCCGCTGACTTATTTTTGACCTATTTAGTCCGTTTAGTCCGATTTGTCATTCCAAAACCTCGGACTAAATCAAGTCAAGTCCGTTTAATCCGGTAAAGGAATTGGCCCCTAGTCACACACTTATGACTAATGGGCGCAGATTATGCCAGACACATTATTTTGTGCACGAAAAAAGTGACGAGAGTAACGAGTGACGTTACGGTCATTTCACACGAGGGCACATGAGAATGAGCTGCTGCATTGTGTGATATAACTGCTCAGCAGACTGTGTGAACAGTTTTCATTATAAAATCTCAATCTTACTACAGACATACATGTATGAGGTGGGGATGGGGGGACCCCCCCAAAAACGAGGGGCCGGGGGGGAGGGTCCCCAAAATTTGGCCGGAGAGGCCCCCCCCAAATTTTGACCCCGTTACATGTATCTTTAGAAAGTAAACAATTAGATACGATGCCAAGCTCAACTTAGACTGTGTTCAAGATGTCTCCCATTATCTTGCAAAATCCCATTCAAATTATTATATATATACCTCAGATATGTTAGAAACAAATATGACTGCTTTCGTTCGTTGGGCAACGGCAGGACGGGCAAATGTGCAATCTGGGCAATGTCGGGCAGAATGCGATCGCAGTAGATGAATTCGCAGGAGCAAAAAAACAGCAATGCAACCAGCAACCCGACCAGACTTAGGGCAACCTGGGTCACGTGATCCGACAACAGGGTGGAGCAGATCTGCGTTGGCAACAAGAGTAGCCAAAAATCAAGGACTAGTTTTAGCCTAAAAAATGAAAAAAGAAATATAGTAATCGAATATTTTGGGAGAGTTAGTGATTAGCAATCAAACTCAGTCTAGGTGTGTGTGTGTGTGTGTGTGTGTGTGTTATCATCATTAGAACAAACTAGGACAGAAAGCCAAGTCGGCCGCTAATTTGTTATGACTGAAAATAAATTTCATACGGCGCACCAATTTGTTTTAAGCGTCACAAACTGATTTTTAATTAGGTTTTTTCATTTTTTGATAACGGAAAAAATTTAGAGTATATAATATAGGCTATTACGCAAAAAAACCAGCGATGTATATACATAAAACCAATTATATAGTCACGGACCAGAAATCAGGTATATTCCTTTTGAATGGCCGCATGGGAAAGAGCCAAGGGAGGGCCATGTTTCGGAGCAGAATGGAGAGGGGGCCGACCACCGCCACCAGGGCCACCTCCTGCGCGGTCGTGCCGTTGTTGAGGGGGGCTGGAACGCTGACGCTGCCCGAAACATTGCTCTCGTTCATCACACACGCTCCTGGTGGCTGAAAGTGGGGATTAAGAGGGTTGGGGATTAAAATAGAGCTTAACTGAATAAAAACATACTACGCTCCAGATAACAAGCACTTCTGTTGACGAGCACACATAATTCGACGTGACCACAATAAAGTATTATTTTACCGTATCGGTAAAATTAGGCGCGGCACGCACTAAAATTTTTTGTCACTACCTACTAGTTAGTTTTTTCATTTTTAATCGATTCTGAATGAGTCCGAAAATCTGTTCGACGATTATATACGTTTTACGCATGTGTAAGTACATACAATTTAAAAATCGACCGGTGATTTAGAATGCTATAACATTTGATTTTTATTACATGCAAACAAACACAAATTCAAAACATTATTCTACTTCCTAAGTCAGAAAAAAATTGCAAAAACTTCAAAGCTGAGCTGATGGGAATCGAACTCCCTATCCTAAGTTTCGCAGTCACACGCCTTAACCTTTAGGCCACAGCTACGTTGGATGATTCGATTAAAATCGTAACTAAATGTTTTGTTACAAGCATCACGGGAAGAACTGCCTTGAAAGTGATTCAAAAGAATCGATATTACAGATCATCGATTTTCAATCTGCCATTGTCGTTTGTTATGGAGACATGCACACACATACACACACAACGTACGCGCTGTGAGTTGCACACAAGTCACAGCTGGTCATTCCAGCAATCTTCAGTGATGCACTGAAACTGAGCATGATTTACATGCATTTTCAGTTTCAGTGCATTAACTGAGGCCGCTGAGGCGGCCGCGCAAAAACAAAACGTTCGCTCCTGGTGTCTGAAATTGGGCATTTAGTAGATTAAATTGATTAGAATAGAGCTTAGCTGGATAAAACCAGGCTTTGCTTTGAATGACAATGAATTTGCTTAAGAGAGACCTCCGATGAAAATAGTAGGTCTCACTCTCAAGTGTCTTAAGCATGTGTATACACGTAAACAAGGTGGCGTTACGTGATGCAAAAAATACCCTACATCGGGGGTTCAGGGGGCAAGTGAGCAAGCAAGCAATATGAGCAAGTTGGCACTGCCTTCGAAAATTTAGGGTATTGTGGTCAATTAGAGATTAAAAATTGAAACGGATAGCCCTCCCTCCCCCCAACAGTTTGGCATATTTTTAGGCCAAATCTTAAGAGCGGCGCGCAATGGGGGAGGGGCTGGCCTTCCATGGATGGAGCTCTGGACCAAATGGGGGGTCGCCTCCCACCCACTAAAAATTGACACTTTGACCCCGTTACATGTATGATCTCACGTTTGAATTTATACATGTTCTGAAAATGTACGACAATCTTTAGGGCACGGCAAATTTGCAAGTAATAATAGTAAGCTAATTCCATCACAGATGCAGGTCTTGATCCAATTCACTAGTCGATGCATCATATATATGAGAATTGGAATAGAATAGAATAAGAATAACAGCTGAATCGCCGCATACATTTTATTAACTTCGGCCCATGCTTTCACTTTTCCGAAAAGATGCAGCTTTTTGTCTACCGACAGAGAAATACCGGATCAAGTGCAGTTGGGGGGGGGGGAAATAGTGGACCTATTTTTTTGAGTAGAGCACCTTGAGGGAAGCATTTTTTGTAATAGAAGCCCTAGCCACAAATTTGGATTTTCTGAGCTATGACCCATTGAAAATTGCATTTTCAGTGTTTTTGGAAGTGAACGTAGGCCAAAGTTTGAAGCCAAAAATGGCTATTATCTTTGTTTTTGGATAGTTTTGAGTGCGTTATGATGTTTTAAGGCATCGTCTAGGCTTAGTTGGCAGGATTCTCTAGGCTAAGCTCAAGGCTGGCAGGATTTTTTCTGAAAATTTCGATTTTTTGCGCGGCCGCCTCAGCGGCCGTGCATACTAATTTCAGGCACTGCACTGAAACTGAAATGACGTGTAAACCATATGCAGTTTCAATGCATCACTGCAGCCATGTATCGATTGATTGATTCAATGCTGGCTGTCCGGATCTCTGCGTTCTGCATTCAGCAACGCGTTGTTGTGTTTGTGTGCAAAGAGTGTGCCATGTATTTATGTGCCTGTAACTACCGTACATTGTCTCACATCGACTATGATAAATATTGGCTCATACTATGAATTTCTAAGTCTAGAGATTTAACAGGAGTGTAAAATTTGCGATACAGATTGCAGGCATGAGTAGGAAGTTCGACCTATGCTTATCTGTGTAAAATATGTATCCAAAGTAAGCAAAAATTTGAGATTGATTTCGCTACTTAATCGAGTTGGGTCCGACAAAGGGCTAGGCCTGTGGGCGTCAGTTCTAGTTAAAAATTTTGTATGTAAAATGAAGATTTCGACTATGAATTTTGCCTTTTTGACCCTATTTTCAAGCTCGTAGCGTCGTCAGTCGTAGCTGAAGCATCGGAGTGCTCCGTATATGTACCTATTTGACTGCGAGACTAGAGAAAAGCGGATCAGAATCTTATCTGCCTCATAGGCGATTTTTCTAAGCCAAAGATTAAGGTGACATGTGCTTCCACCAACTCAGTGTCCACACAATATAATGGCCATTTGGTCGTTAACTGATACCAGATCTGGAAAGGTAATGTCTGGTGAGTACTGGCATTCAACATTCGACATAGTTGCAATGACACCCCTGCCCTAGAGAAGATAAGGTCGAGACTCCTCCGTCATAGCTACTAAACCGATTCGACGCTTCAAGTCAAGTGCTCGCGAGACATAATAATTTTTGTCAGCTTCTTTCTAGAGCATTTTTTCTGCTTAAAATGCGTTTATTAAATCTAGGTAATAATTAGTATTACAAAATCTCGGCGTGACAAATTGGTCACGTTCATAGAATCTTAATACCAGCTTCACGAAAAGTCGGCTAGGGTCATCACGTAGCTTTGAGTCGGAACTTCATCGTGGAGTCGGGTTTGGTCAATAAATGTTAACCCTAACAAACAATTATGGTTGACGCCGCGCTCTATTTTACCGATACGGTAAAATAATACATACTGTTGTCCTCTAAAAAACATATGTTCGTCAACAAAAGCGCTTGTTATTGCCTAAGCCTGAGCCTAAGCCTGAACCTAAGCCTAAGCCTAAGCCTGATACTAAGCCTAAGCCTAAGCCCAAGCCTAATTAAAGGCCAAGTTTGAATTTGGTCAAAAATTGGACGTTTCTGGCGAATTTGGCCAATTTTTCGGCAGGAACCCGGTGAAAGAGCCTTTGTTTTGATTCTAACAAATTGTAAACAATAATCTGACACCATTTAGACACGATTAGAACGGAAAAAACAAGAGCTTCGGAAAAAAATTGCGAAAACGTCCCTCACTGAGGGTTCAGATTTCGGGGGGTCGTATCTCAGAAAATCCAAAAAATGAAATAGGGGTTCTTGAAGCAAAAATGCTTCCCCCAAGGTGCTCTACTCAAAAAAATAGGTCCACTATTTTTCCCCTCCCAACTGCATTTAACCCGAAATACCTGTTTCGCCAAGTATAATATAGTAAGCACAAGTCGATAAATCGAATCAACATATAGATAGCCAGAATATATATAGCTGATGTGATCTCAGTTGTGTAGTCACCATGATGTCGAAAATTTGACCAATTTAGTTTAGTCTGTTTAATTTGGAGGCTAAGAATGGCAAAAAAAACTTTGCACTCACTAAAGCCCGATTCATACGAGTCCTTTGCCTTGTCAGCAAGCAAGTGACCTTAAGCGATTCCAAAAAAAACACCCAGCTCAAATTAATGAGCCACAATTTTGAATGAAGTAAGTAACGGTCAAATAAAGTTTGAATAATGCAGAAAAATAGATGAACCGCATTAGTCAGTGCTTCTCAACTACTTGAAAATTTTTTGTTAGTCCCCATCAATTTGGGCTAGTGGGACAAAAATTAAAGTTAGCACTCTAGTAGACCAGAATAGAATTTTTCAACCGATGGGTCCCCTCTAGTCTAAATTAGGGACAAAGGAAACTTAGGGCCCTTTCCCGGATTAAACGGACCGGACTTATTTTAGTTCGAGGTTTAGGAATGAAATATTGGAATAAGCGGAATTGAGTCAAAATAAATCAGCGGCCTAATTTTGGTCAGAACCAGTTCCAAAACTACTATTGGCTGGACTAAACTGATTTAACTTGCAAGCTTAAAATTAGTACGAGTCTATTTAGCCGGACTAAAAAGCAGTGCGAAAAACCCGGAGGTTTTGGAATGGCATTTTTAGCACACTGTTTAAACCTTTAGTCCGATTAAAATTAACCCTTTAATCCGGTAAAGGAAGAGGTCTATTTATCGCTAAAATTTGACATAAACATACTCTTATATCCATACATGGGCGTGGGGGGGTTTTCACCCGCCCCAGAAGGCATCATCACCCCCCCCCAGACAGGTGCTTCACCCCCCCCCAGAATGCTTTGAAGGTAGCTCACGAAACAAAAATCGGTGGCTCACGAAGCGAAATTGGTGGCTCACGAAGCAAAAATGGCCGGAAAATTGCTCCGCACCCCCCCCCCCCCCGGTGGCTCACCACCCCCCCCCAGAATTCGGTAGCTGCCCACGTATGCTTATATCGTGTCTTCTTTACAAACGGAAATGTCTAAATTCTACACAAAGGGCAGCGAAATATTTACAAATAGTTTGACTGGTCCGGTACGATGAAGCAAACGACTTAATACAAAATACTTAAAAAACCACTATGTACGCCACATATCTCACTACTCATCACAAGGAACTTTTTCTTACACCATAAAAGTTAGTTCCTCCACAATGACTTTTACGAGAAAATGCGCAGCGAAAAGCGTAACATATTGCACATTCCGAAAAATATGGCGTAATTAAAATTTCTCCAAGACGCAGCTGTTAACAAAGCAATCTTCTCATCAAATAATTGACTCAAATAAAACTTGAATTTTGCACAAAACCAATAACGAAGAATAAGCAAGCGTTTATTGACATATCATTGCATAAATGACACAAACCAACAACAATGTAAAGCTGCAAGTTCAATAAAAAAACTTAAATATTACCAATCTTAATTATTGACATATTAATTATTACTCAAATTTAAATTATGATAATGGTACGCACAATTTCTGCACTTGTATAAATTTCTGTGCCTTTAGTAAATTAGTTTTATATAAAAATTCGCCAAGCTAAATTGAAGCAACTAATAAGTCGAGTATTAACCATACGTTGGCAGGTTGCATATTCTGGGGGGATGAAGTCGCTTTCTGGGGGGTGGGTGGGTGAAATCCCCCCACGCCCATGTATTGCATTAATTAATATAATTAAACATAGTTAACGAATAATCAATTTCGTGCACACGTAACGTTTGTGCGTGCGTCCAATAGAACAGAACAACTCAGATTTTGAGCACAACATTTTGGCACAGCAATGTAGAGATAAAACTGCAAAAGTTTATAAATATTTTTTAGAATCTCATCACTATGTGAGTATAATACCGCGAGTAAAAGGTCGAGTCGGCTTCAATTAGTTATAAAAAAACTATATACATATAATGGAGACGTTTGTGAATTGTGGATAGACACTTATATATTATTAAAAACTTTTCTCTCACATTATTACTGTTCGTGTAATTAAGTTTTAAGTAACAGTAACAGTAACAATCATTTTTAAGTATGAAACTGGTAATTCTACCTTTCTAGCTCAAGGTCTCTTACTACTCACTAATGAACAGATTGTGCATTGCACAGTTCATGTTGCACACACCTATCTGGCAGGTATTTTTACAATACAAAATAAGACAGGAACAAAAGTAAAAAATGCAAACATAATATATTTAATATTCACTAAAATGTCCTACGAACTTTTTTCCACAATAGTTTCAAAGGCAGGGATACAAATTTTTGCTGAACTTTTGTGCTGAAAACATCGTAGTCGGCTGATTTCGTAAGCGATAAATAATGTTCGGCCACAGTAGCGGGTAGGAGAGCAGTCTTGTAAGCACTGGGCACGGATTTCTCTAACAAGCGTGCATTAGAGAGCTCTTTTTCTACCTAAACAGAATAAACATTTAGATAGATAAATAGAACATTAGTCAATAAACTTTAAACATCAGTTTTAGTAGAGTGTAACAGCAACAGGAAAATCATAACCAGAGACTAATGCAAGCATAATACCGTACATGGATCGCTAACTTGTGAAAAAAAACATGAAAAAGTTATATTTTTTGAGAATCCTACTTTTATCTCAAAGTTTCCAACTCCTGAAGATGCCCAAATAATGGCATACCATACTATAATCTATTTTAGTTAAAAACTGACCAGCAGACTTAGTTTTTCGACCAATCGTTTAATTTCTGGGCCCGGTTGTTTCTGAGCAAAATGTTTCCTGCGCAGTGCATGGTCGTCTAGCAGATCTTGCGGCAGATAAATTCGGTTGCGAGCTGCGTGCACTGGGATACTGCGAATGGTGTTGCAGAGGCCAACTGCGGTGCCTAAAACAATAAAAAATAATATATTGTTTTTAAACAAAACTTTTTAAAAGAAAATAAAACTGAACAACCAAAATTGATTATTTTTTCACAAAATTTAAAATGTTGTATCAACAGTGAACACACCCAAAGTCACAAGTCACACCCAAAGTCATAAGTCACACCCAAAGCTTTCACAAAAAACTTCATACTTAAGTTGTATAAATATTCTTCGGTCTCTATACCTATGTGATAAGCAGCTTTCAGAGTGTCCTCTGGTATAGGTTGACCGGGAACGCAACAGGTAAGGACTAGTTTCAGCACAGTGCCCACGGAAGCCTGCATATAGTCCAGCATGCTTGGCAAGGAGGCAAAAGGGTGATAGCCTAGTACTGATTCTCGAGCTTTCAGGAGTAGGCGTAAATCTGCCTCACTCACACAACCCTTCGAAGCGGCTGCCTCCAGTTCCTGTAACAAAAAAAACGAAATTAACTATGTGCCAATTTGGGATTTTTAGGCACCATCATCATATGACCATACATGGGCGTGGAGGAATCGCCCTCCCTCTCTCGAAACGGCCTTTAACCCCTCTGCGAAAATACTGATTTTTTCAAAATCCCCGCCGCGGTCGAAAAACCCCCTTAGATTTCTTCAGCTGCACATTTGCACCTGTTACCGGCCAAAATGTTGAAGATAACAGCTCTGTGCGAGTTTTAAAATTCTGCCCATCTGTGGTCTGTTGAAAATTCTTATACCATCTGGCTCATGCAGTAGACTTTAAATAAATATATAAAATAAAATTCAACAATTAATCGGGGAAAGAAACTGAGTGCGATTTGAGCAATATATAAGTTAAGACGATTTTGAGAGCTAAAAACCAAAACGCGCCGTCCCCCTCCCAGCCATTTACACTACCTCGACTCTTAATCCTCTCGTTTTTCAACCTACCGCAAACTATTAGAATTAATACTGATTAATACTAATTAATTAATACATTAATAAGAATAAATTATCTTCGAGCTGTCCCTCTTTCCCGACGCCCTCTAACTCATGAGGGTCCCCATATCCCCTTCCCTCACGTATGGGTATGAACAGCATTTCATGCACATAAATTTATACTATCATGCTAACAGTACGCCTAGATCATACATAAAATGGATGAGGGGGCTAGAGGAATGGGATGGCACCACCCTCCCCCCTAAAAAATCGAGGGGCCGGGGTAAGGGTACCGAAAATTTCAGCAAAATTTGCGAAAATGGCACTTTTTTGGAAAAAAATTACGAAATTTAGGGTATTTGTGGTCGACCGGGTGAGGGGGAGGGTCCCTAACATTAGGCTGGAAAAGCCCCCCCCCCTAAATTTTTTGACTGCTTTACATGGCCTAGGTATGTATTATGTAATGAGGTTTTATCACTGATAAATCCAGGTTAATCCAACCCCCAGCCAGTTCAAAACTGATGACTCATGACAACGTACTAAAGCAACCGGCGACTGCGGGGTTTTGGCCACCATTCGCTTTGACACTTTGAATATGGCATCCAGAGCGTCTTTCCAGAACTGAAATCGCATCTGGCCAATTTGTGGACTCGAAACCATGTCTTGAACCTGTAACAACAATTTTCGACTCAAGTTCAAGGTCAAGAAAACGTCGTTAGGACTAAACCATTATTGCGAAACAATAAGGGACCATCGCAATGTTCAAAAAGTCAATGATACATCAGAATGCACGACGCTACATTTATAAAAAAGTGAAAAAAAATAAATTAAACAAAACTGATTTGAAACTAACATGAGCCAATTCCACATTGAAAGCTCTGACGGCAAAGGCGGCTCGCTGGGCATGTTTGGGCAAGGCCAAGGTGCACTGGTAGTTTTCCCAATCCGCCTTCAGACACAGACTGCAACGCAACCACTGAAATACACCACTGCCCTCACAAACAGACCACCCAGCTATATAAACAGTATATACAATATGTGACTAATTTTCAGGTTCAGTAGCTAGATGTTTCAATGTTTGGGTATGTATTCTGCAAAAACCTTAGACTACTACACCATAGTAAGACTATCACGTTAAGTATCAGATTACAAACTCTATCAGGTTTCAAGTCCCCAAAAAAGCTGAGTTTCTAAACAATTCAATTCAATTTATTAAAGCAAAGTGATAACAAAAACAAGTTAACAAAAATACGGAGTGAATATTGCTGTTAAATTCAAACCGTTTAGGATATTTTATAAGTCAACTAAATACGATGTCTAGCTTACTTCGCACAGTAAACGGCATTAGAAACAGAACTGGTGGTTGGAGAGGAACTGCTACAAAGCAGACGTCGGCCGCTGACCGTTTGCTTCAGCAACATCAGAGCGATTATCTGAGAAGAAAATAATTTGACGGATGCAACTGGGGCTACAAAAGCTACAAAAATTGAACAATTGCCCCCAGAAGCTGGAGCTAAAAATGTGGGGTTAAATGCAGTTGGGGGGGGGAAATAGTGGACCTATTTTTTTTGAGTAGAGCACCTTGGGGGAAGCATTTTTGCTTCAAGAACCCCTATTTCGTTTTTTGGATTTTTTGAGATATGACCCCCCGAAATCTGAACCCTCAGTGACGGACGTTTTCGCAATTTTTTTCCGAAGCCCTTGTTTTTTCCGTTCTAATCGTGTCTAAATGGTGTCAGATTATTGTTTACAATTTTTTAGAATCAAAACAAAGGCTCTTTGACCGGGTTCCTGTCGAAAAATTGGCCAAATTTACCAGAAACGTCCAATTTTTGACTGAATTCAAACTTGGCCTTAATTTAGGCTTGGGATTAGGCTTAGGCTTAGGGCCTAGGCTTAGTATGGGGCTTAGGCTTAGTATGAGGCTTAGGTTCAGGCTTAGGCTTAGGCTCAGGCTTAGGCAATAAAAAATCGAAATTTTCAGAAAAAATCCTACCAGTTTAGCCTAGAGAATCCTGCCAACTATGCCTAGACGATGCCTTAAAACATCATAACGCACTCAAAACTATCCAAAAACAAAGATTATAGCCATTTTTGGCTTCGAACTTTGGCCTACGTTCACTTCCAAAAACACTGAAAATGTAAATTTCAAGGGGTCATAGCTCAGAAAATCCAAATTTGTGGATAGGGGTTCTATTACAAAAAATGCTTCCCTCAAGGTGCTCTACTCCAAAAAATAGGTCCACTATTTCCCCCCCCCCCCCAACTGCACTTGATCCAAAATGTGCACAGTACTGTATGTCTGTATGTGTCTGAAAATTTTCAAAGCCAATGGAAGACCGTCAAATCAGTATAAGCGTATTAAACTAGGAGATGCTGCATACCGTATATACTCACTCACACATACATAGAGGTTAATCAAAGACAATAACAAGAAACACGATATATAAGCTACTAAGTTGCAGGGGTCTGTGGGGCGGCAGCCCCATGAAAACTGGAGAAAATTTTGATTTTTGGGCCAAATTTGGTCAATTGGAGACGTATCGGTAATTTTTTCCGGCGAACCCGCAAAAACCAAAGGGGGGACCCTTGTTGAATTTTTCTTATGAGTTGAGACCCCCTGAACCCCCCCCCCTGGGTACGCCCTTGACTTGCACTAAACAGTATAAAAAAAGTACAAACTTGCCAGGCCAACAAAGTACATAAAAAGTACAAAAATAGTACGAAAAAAGTAGAAAATTTTTTGTACTTTTTTTGTAACTTTTTGTACTTTTTTTGTACATTTTTCGTACTAATATTTTTCCTGTGGTGGCGCTCCTGAAATGTGGTTTTTGGCCATTATTTTGAAAATGCGCACAAATAACCATACATCGTAAGAAAGAAAGTTGTTCAGGCTTAAATTTCCTTCAATTTGATGTGCATATCGCATGAACAAAATTTTGAAAATTTTTGAGCTTTTTCAAAAAGAAAAATAGATTTTCAAGGAAATAAGCTTTACAAGCCAGTGATTTTACACGTGTGTAATGATTTTGGAAGATTGAAAAACACTAAGAGCTATGTTTTACTTGAACATACTTAAATGTTAAAAACATACATGTTTGAGTGTTTTATTGAGTGTGGTGCAATTTTTTTGTAAAATAAAAAGTCTTTTCTGCATGATGCTGAAAATAAGTTTGTGTGAGTGCAAACGCAAATTTTTGGCTTACGATTTGCGAAAAGTGGCGAAACGAGGAGAATTAAAAATTGGCACAAAAATGCATCTCATCGTCGTCAAGCTGTCGCAAAATTTGATTTTGCGCAAATCAATATTATTTCAGAAAGTTAGTTAAATTTAAGTTTTTCGACAATAGTGATTTTAGTGTTTCTCAAAATATCAATCATATTCATGAAAAATGACATGTTGCAACCGCTTGATCACGTTTTAACTAACAAAATGAGCTATTGATTGTGCAACAGTTATCTAGCTATAAAGAGAACTTTCAAGCCGAACTTCTACTCACGTTTGGTCTACAGTGAATGCTGATTTGTATCACTCAACTTCTTATTTTGTGTTTTGGCATACTTTTACATCAGCTGGCTATCGCACATCTGAAATTGGCCCCAGATTGCCGTTTTTAGAAAAGTCATATTTCACGTGGGTTTTTTACCCCGTCTATTTTCGGACATGCCACCCAATCTACAAAGGAAACAAAAACCTGACACT
Source organism: Trissonchulus sp. WLG1_4 (assembly GCA_030248245.1). Classification (NCBI taxonomy): domain Eukaryota; kingdom Metazoa; phylum Nematoda; class Enoplea; order Enoplida; family Ironidae; genus Trissonchulus; species Trissonchulus sp. WLG1_4. Next base: position 15,537 of record JASANF010017507.1, read on the forward strand.
GCAGTTATGAATAGAAGACTCCGAACTCCGAAATTTACCTTTCTTCGGCCTGTCGGGTTAAAAAAATGAAAAATAGCAACAAGAAACCTTCTTACTGTTACTAAAACCTGTTATTCACTTACATACTTACGCTTCGCTTAGCATTCATTTTATTGAAAAAAAGTTAAACGTTAACTTTACCTAAAATATAGGAGTTAGGGGTCTTACTTTAGCTTTAACCTTAACGGCGAAAAAAGTTAGATGTTTTACTTTAAAGCCCGGTTCATACTTGTCTTTAAGGACACAGGGACAGGGACAAGGACAATTTTTGGTCAGCTACTGTGAACAGTTGACGCAAGCGTTTCGGCTAATTTTTTGCATACGATCTGCAAGAGATCCCAACAGTAATCACGCGAAAAGTTTGCTATTTAGGCCAGACAGTTTTCTTGGAATCGCTTAAGGCCAAAACAATAGGGACAAGGTTAAGGACGAGTATGAACCGGGCTTAACTATAACTTTAACTTAAATTAAAGCAACCTCACTGTTAGTGTCAACGGTTACAGGTTACTGAACAGTTACTAAATGGTGAATCCGTTGTCAAGAAACAGAGGACAGATTATTTACTAAACAGCATCAGCATTAGAACTAGGGCTGGGCACGGCTACACGGTACGAACCGTGTACACGCGTTTAACCGTGTACACGCTAAGCTTAGAGTGTACACGGTTAGGGGTCACTATCCGCGGTTACTTAGCGGTTACAGCGTGTACACGTTAAGACACAGTAACCGCGGATACTGTAACCGTTTACTCTAAATGGATAGTGTAACCGGTTAGTCTAAACGGATAGTGTAACCGGTTACTCTAAACGGATAGTGTAAACGGTTACTCTAAACGGATAGTGTAACCGGTTACACTATCCGTTTTCCGACTTCGTGTACCCGTTAAGAAAAATGTTCGTTTGGTTGCTGGATTTATGCAAATTAGCCTACAATCGTGCGCAAGCGATTTGCCTGTGTGTTACTTCATATACGCATGTGTGTGCAAGGTATATTCTTCAAGATATATAAAGGCATTTATACTGACAGCTCAGCATTGTCCCAGTAGCTCATATGGTAGCTTGCTGGTCTGCAGATCTAGAGATGGGTGGTTCGTATCTTCCCTTGGTCATTCCTCCCCCTCTGCTTCTCGACGTTTAGTAACCGTGTAACCGTTTAGTAACCGTGTAACCGTTTAGTAACCGTGTAACCGGTTAGTAACCGTGTAACCGTCTAGTAACCATGTAACCGTTAGTAACCGTGTAACCGTTTATACGGTTAGTATCCGTGTAAACGGCTACACGGATACTTAGCGTGTAAACGGTTACACGGTTACACGGATAATTAGCGTGTACACGCGGATAATTGCAGTAACCGTTAGTTAGCGTGTACACGCGGTTACTAGCCTTCGAAACCGTGTACACGGAACCAACCGTGTACACGGATAGTGATTTTGTAACCGTGCCCAGCCCTAATTAGAACGATCTAGGGAAAATGCGAGCCACCCATTAATTTCATCATCCCATTCGAACATTTTTTCTTAAAGAACTCGGAAAACTGTTAGTGTCACCAGTTACACTATCCGTTTCGAGTAACCGGCAACACTATCCGTTTAGAGTAATCGGTTAAACTATAAATGATTATACTATCCGCTGTTACTGTTTCTCAACGTGTACTCGCTCTAACCGCTAACGCGCTAAGTAGCCGCGAAAAGTTACCCGTTTCCGTCTACTTACACGCTAAGCTTACGCTATTGTTAAAACCATCTTTTACAGCAGAAAACTTATAATCAGAAGACGTTCCTACTAACGCCAAATTGTCGATAGTAAATCGACTATAACTATATTAATAGTAAAATTCTCTTATTTTAAACACAATCATGCCCAGTACTGTTATTTAGCTAGCCTATTTTATTTTAACTTAACTATAAACTATTAACTATCGGTAAAATTTTTTAATAAAACTATTAGCTTTTAACTAGCGGCAAATTTATTTTAACATAAAACTATTTACTTTCATTTAATATAACTATTAACTACCAGAAAAATTAATATAACTAGATATTTAACTAGGATATGTTATTTCAGTGTAAACGAACTTCTTAACAATTGAGAACTATTGCACTATTGCACCAACTGCTTCTGCGAGAACATATTTTGCAAACAGAATGTTTCCAAAGTCATTAGAAAATAATAGCTTGACGAAAGACTGACCAAAAAATTCTGAGAGACAAACAAACACGTATTGCGAGTAGAGTTAAATTAAGTTTGGATTGAGTTTGTTGCGACTTACTTGCAGTGCTGAGGATATCTTCGAATATAAAACGCGGCAACAAAATTTATTAAAACTAAAATTTTCAATTAAACGACGGCACTCAGTTCATCCATAATCTTTAACCACAAATGGCTAAAAAAATCATCAGAAAAGGTTTATATGTCGCTGTAGTTTAGTGCTCGGTTGAACTTAATCTCATCATACGCGAAATTTTAGGGCCAACTTGGGTTCCACAATTGTATGTATTCACGATGAAAATTGCGTGCCTTGACAACCAGTCTACGAAACATTTCTACAACAGAGTTAGTAAGAACACTCTTGCACTTTACTGCCGCTAGCTACCCAGATGATCCGATACACATCAAATCACGACACACGCTACGCTCACAAAAACGGTGTTGCAAAATCACCCATTGCGAAATATATATGTACGTATCATGCACGATCTAACACACACGCTCACTCAAATAGTGTATTTTTGACCTGGCAGCGCAGTTACATTAGAACTGTATGCAATCATAGAAGACGATTGCAATATAGTACAGTACCAATCAAAACTAGAGTCTGATGCTCGTACGAGCACGAGCACTTGCTGACGTCATGCTCGTACTTCGATCATCTGCGAGCCCTGCTCGAAAGCAGTCCAATATTAGTGACATTAACTTGACTTGGCTGCAATTATCTGAACTGAACAGCTGACCTGCCACCATAATAAATTTAAATTGGAGGGAGGTAATGAAGAAATTTTTTTTATAATATTAGCAATTTTTTCAGCATTAGGAGTTACAAAAAATGCGAAAAATAAAAACTATACGGTTAAAAAAGTCCCTTCTTGCATATGTTTAGCACTTTCTTTTTCTATTTTTTGTTTTCTCCCCCTTTGTCTGCATTACGATTAAACTTGGCCTGCACTGGACAAACTACGGCAAGGTCAGTTGAGTTTTGACCTGGGCCTTAATTAATTGTGCAGGCTTCCTGCTCGATTCAAAGAGGGGCAGCGGCATTAATGAAGTTATATAAATAATGGAGCAGAACCAAAGTAAATTACCTTGGCATTTAAGTTGTAAGTATTGTATAGTTTCTAAATTGTTTACAAAATTATGAAATTTTGCTTTAGCGCAACTGTGCCCCTTCAGTGAATTAGTAACATAAAAAGGCCACTCAATGCTGGATATTTGCCCAGAGAACTCCGAAAGCAAATGAAAAGGTGTGACTTCTTCTCTCAAAATTTCACTGCGTGTTCTGACGAAAGTTAAAAATGTAGGCATAGACATTATAGTAAACCATAAACTAAACTGAACTTGATAAGACGGGATGTATCATGAGTTTTGGAAAAATTTTAACGTTGCCTTGGTACTTTTTTTTTCAAAACGTTTTTATTTGAAGCCGTTTTGTCCAAATGAGTTCGTGCTATTCTGTCCTCTGTAAATAAACAAGGTGACAATGATAAGTTCTGACCTTTGGTATAGTTTGGCTAGTGCTAGCCAAGTTTTAATTGTAATGTTGATTACAACCCAACACTTAAATTTACTTTCGGAGTTCTCTTAGCAAATATCCAACATTGAATTGCCTTGTCATTTTGCTAATTCACTGAAGGGGCACATTTGCACTAAAGCAAACATATATTTCGTAAGTTTGTAAACAATTTAGAAACTATACAATTTCTGAATTATACTCACAACTTAAATGCCTAGGTAATGTACTTTGGTTCTGCTACATTATTTACATAACTTCATTAATGCCGCTGCCCCTCTTTGAATCGAGCAGAAAGCCTGCACAATTACTTAAGGCCCAGGTCAAAACTCAACTGAAGTTTGTCCAGTGCTGGCCAAGTTTGATCGTAATGCAGACAAAGGGGGAAAAACAAAAAATAGAAAAATAAAGTGCGAAACATATGCAAGAAAGGACTTTGACTTTTTTAACGGTATAGTTTTTATTTTTAGCATTTTTTGTAACTCCTAATGCTGAAAAACTTGCTAATATTATAGAAAAGATTTCTTCATTATTCCCCTCCAATTTCAATTGATTATGGTGGCAGGTCAGCTGTTCAGATAATTGCAGCCAAGCCAAGTTAATGTCACTAATATTGGACTGCTTTCGAGCAGGGCTCGCAGATGATCGAAGTACGAGCATGACGTCAGCAAGTGCTCGTGCTCGTACGAGCATCAGACTCTAGTTTTGATTGGTACTGTATATACGCGGCAGGTGAGGCCGCCGCGTAAAAAGAAACACTCGATAGCATCAAGAGTAAAGCGAGTAGTCACAACTGACAACAATACTTTGCCTGTTTTGTCTCAGTGTTCAGAAATTTCAGTCAGTTATTTGGTCGCAACTCATTCCTAAACTGTTGCCAGGGTAAAAGCATGCACTCTTAACATTAACCCTTTTATTCCCTGAGGATGATACACACCACGTGATGAACCACCGAATATGGGGCATGGCATGAATCATGATGAACTTGACTAAAAGTAACTTTTAGTGTATTCTATTCAACAGATTTTAGATTGTTTCTATTCAGTTAGTAGATGTCGGAAATAATTTAATTCGTATACATAGTTCATTAACCCTTTCATGTGCACTGTTAACCTCAGGCACCCCACCTGATGGATGCCCAATCTGGGGCAATAAAATTTGGCTAGCTTATTCTAGTCAACTGATCTTCGAATTGCAGATGCGGATGCGGATCTTTGTAGAATACGTTGTAAATAGGTTATCACTTATCAGCCGAATTTTTAAAAAAATTCACCAAAAAATACATATTATACTAAAAATAGCAAGTATGAAAGAGGCTTGGATAAAACAAAGAATGTATCAAAGTTGTGCATTCATGATATCTTCTAAGCCATGCGCCGCCATCAACAGTTTGTTTGAAACGCTATTGGTTAACTTTGTGCCAACTAAAATGCTGTTGGTCTGACCCTTTGGCAACTTGATGCCACTGCTTTTGGTGGAACCTCAACCCAGGGGTGGATAAGGCTGTCTTGAAGACCCGGCCCTATCCTTTCCGTCCTGCTACGGTCGTCAGAATGTTGAATAGAAAGAGGAGACACAAATTTAGAACGAAGAAAACAAGTAGCCCCCAAAAGGGGGCAAGGTTCCTTCCCCAGTGCCTACCTTTCACTTTAAAACGGATTGAATCTATCCTACATACTCTACTTACCTATGTAATTTATTTAATTACATACACTGCGTATCCTACTCTACTACTTAGCCTAATTTTGGTACATTGCGTATCCTACATCCTACTCTACTACCTAGCTTAAACGTAACTAACTTGTACGTACAAAAATTAATGCTGCAGGATGTTGAGCATCCCGCTGCATTTAGCCATACGGCTCTAAAGTTACGCTTTGATCTGAGCAGATCAGCTCCAAGAAGCGATAAACTGTGTTTTCCAGGTGCACTTATATACTGCAGGTGAAACATTACAGTGCCGAGGCAACAAAATTCTATCACTGTTACAACACAGTATCATTTATTGATTTATTAATAACGTACCTGCATATACGCAGACAAAAATAAAGCAGCCAGCACCCAGCTAGATTTACACACAAAACATATAGGCGATCCAGTGCGTGCATCAATGTTTTACACTGCAACAACTATGGATCGAAACAATAGTTCCTTCTCTAGAAGGAACAAAAATGGAGGCGCCGGGAATCGAACACGGGCCGCTTGCGTCGACGACAAGAATGCTAACCACTACACCACAGCCCCCGAGTCTCATAAGCCCTATTTCTCATTTACAACACTAGCAAATACACGACACAAATATGCAAATTTTCTGCAGATACGATTGTCAGGATATTTGGCTAGCTAGTTAAAATCTAGTTAAATTGCCTAGTTAAAATGCTAGTTTTATTCCTGAGGGATTTTAACTTAACTATTAATTTAACTAGAAGAATTTAACTATTAGCTATGAACTATTAACTAGTAAAAATCCGCTAGCTAAATAATTTAGCATTTAACTATTTACTTAGCTAAATAACAGTAATGCCCAGTACTGACTGAGTGTGTTTCAATCAATTTATTCATTTATTTCACAATTTTATAGACAATTTGTGATTTGTCGGTTTTATTATTCTTGCTAGAGAAGGAACTATTAGTTTGTAATTAATTGCACACAGCGTTAAATGCTACTGAACAGGCTGCTTGATGCATGGCCAACATGTTTTAAATGTATTTTCAGATTGGGAGCTGTCTGCTTATTTTTGTTTGCGTATATGCATAAAATCAATAATCAATGAAATAGTGTTGTAGTAATGTGCTTTTTCAAAATTGGCGCCGTAATGTTCTATCAGCTGTATATAAAGGCCATTGGAAACCACTCTTTATCGCTTCTTAGAGCAGGGCTCGATTTATCGATGCGAAATGTTCGTCATCGAAAATGTTCATTGAAAAAACAAATGTTCGCTGTTGAAAATTTTTTGATGACCAGCTTTAGTCTTTTAGAGCATTATTAGTCTGGTCTGTCTGATGATTGTATTATGTTCCACCTCAGGGCTGGGAAGATGAAAGTTTTGCCAAGGTTCAGGTTGTTGCAGAAAAATTGGATTGTGGGTCACAAATATTTGTAGCGTGCTGCTGAATCAGGTGCGGTGATTCATCTGGCGTCAGTCACCAAACTAGATTTTATTCCACGGATTGCAATGATTTGTGAACAAGTAGAATGTTTTTTGCGCGATAAAAATAATATTTTGACTGTTTATGTATTGTTAGAATAACTAGGGTATTCTTAGTGCTGCGGCATATTTTTGTATTTTGTGCGACTTGTGCTGCTCCAGTGTTCCATATAACGGATAATATTAAAATCAGAGAATATGTGTCATGTGTGATTCAGCGGTTTTTCAAATTAATTTTGGTCATTTGAGGCAATTTTTTGTAACTTACTAGTACGAAAACGTGACTAACGAACGAACGATTTGTGATACAGCACGTCAAATTTGAGTATATGCTAAATGAGTACAACCTTTGCTCACACTGCAGAATGAAAAAATATCATGTATACAATATACATACATGTGTGCTTTCTAGTACATGAAAATATAAATTTTGAAAGTTTGAAACCCAAGAAGTAAGAACCTAATTAGGCGAGAGGTAGCTTGAAGATGTGGTCGTCCAGGGGTTTTGTAAACATCAGAAAGGAACATCAGAAAATGTAAGCAGTTTATTTAAAAAGGTGGCAATCAGTTTACTTATTGACGAAATTTTGCTCAGTAAACTTGACACTGTTTGCTTTTGTGATTTAAAATTTTTTCCGAAAGTTTTGTTGTTATATTGTATAAAATTTTTTATAAGAAAGACCATTCACGCAAGATCACGGAATTATGTGAATATAGACGCTCACACTTATGTTAACGGTGCAAATTCATTTCAGATTTTTAGCTCATCTAGTGACATACACAAGTCGCAAATGATGCAAGAGTGTTTGACTCTTGATAATATATGCTATTGTTCATTGCGGGCATGCCAGCGGTGCACAATGATTCTTAATTTTTTTAAGTAATTACTTTACTTTTCATCTTCATACTTTAAGCGTACTTTAAAAACGGACTAACAGAGACATATGTTTGAGTTTATATTGAAAACTTAATCAAAACAAATTCATTTCTTGGATGCACCTGTCTCAAAAATTTTCAACGTTTGACTTATGCCAATTATTAGGACGTAGTTTTGTTTTAAATAATTAATTATTATTGTTTTAGTGATGGAGTTTAAGTATATAGGTCTTGTTAAGTATGGCAGCCTCGTCAGATAGTTAAGAAACTAAATGACAGGTCAGTATTGACGTAACACAAGTCGTACAGTGATGGTTTGGAAACTCAGTGTTGAACAACCGCATTCCTCCATTACTTAAGCCGCTGCTGTCTATTGCGTATTCACTGTTTTTTCTTTACAGCCCCGTTATTTAAGAACTAGACCCATTAACTAGAAATAGGGAGATAGAAAAATGTATTATAACTAAAATCACTGTAAGACAGCTGAAACTGTACCGTAAATCAACTCAGACAAAATAATTTTCTTGCTCTAAGCCATATATATATATATATATATATATATATATATATCGTTTAAAGCAAATTATTTGTCTGAGTTGACACGGGCAGCTGTCTTACAGTGATTTTAGTTATAATACATTTATTTTTCTATTTATTAGTTAATAATTATTATTCTTTGAATAGTGTAAAGAAAAAATACGCAATAGACAGCAGCGGCTTAAGTAATGGAGGGGAATGCGGTTTTCCTACGACTTGTGTTACGTCAATACTGACCTGTCATTTTGCCCGTCAAGAGCATCATACTTTAAACTCAGAAACCAAAATAATAATTAATTATTTAAAACAAAAAGTTACGTTGCCTAATAATTGGCATAAGTCAAACGTTGAAATTTTTCGAGAGCAGTTATGGTTTCCCATTTTCAAATTAAGTTTTCAATATAAACTCGAAAGTATGTCTCTGTTAGTCCGTTTTAAAAAGTACGCTTAAAGTGTGGAAGATGAAAATTAAAGTAATTACTTCAAAAAAATTAAGAATCATTGTGCACATGCCGCAATGACGAATCGCGTCTATTATAGGAGTAAAGCGCTTCTTGTTGTGTGTATGTTCACTAGATCTACAAGCTAAAAATGAAATGAATTTGCACCGTTAATGATTATTATGAATGGTGCTTCTTATAAAAAATTTTCTGCGATATAACAACAAAACTTTTCAAAAATTTTAAATCAGCAAAAAGTCTGCGATTTTTACTGTGAGCAAAATTTCGTCAATAAGTAAAATTGATTGCCACCTTTTTTAAATAAACTGCTTACATTTTTCTGATGTTCCTTTTTTTCTGATGTTTACAAAACCCTCGTCGACACACTCTCGAGCTACGGTAATAGGTTCTTACTTCTTGCAGTTTCAAACTTTAAAAATTTATACTACGTGTTACTAAAAAGCGCGCATGTATGTATATATGTATACATAATATTTTCATTACAGTGTGAGTGAAGGTTGTACTCATTTCAGCGTATACTCAAATTTGACGTGCTGTATCACGAATCGTTCGTTCGTAGTCACGTTTTCCGTACTCCCAGTAAGTTACCGAAAATTGCCTCGAATGACCAAAAATTGAAAAACCGCTGGATATACTCTGATTTTAATATTATCCGTTATATGGAACGCTGGGAGCACAAGTCGCGGCGAAATACAAAAAATATGCCGCTTTAAGAATATCAGTTATTCTAACGATAAACAGTCAAAATATATTTTATCGCGCAAAAAACATTTCTCTGTTTTCACAATCCGTGGAATCAGAGTGGTTGATCGCCCGCACATTCTGGCGGCGCGTTGCCGACAAGCCTGAACCTTGGCAAAACTTTCATCTTCCCAGCCCTGAGGTGGAAATTATAATACAATCATGGCGGGGAAAATAATGCTCTAAAAAGAACTGGTCATCAAAAAAAAATATTTTTCAATGAACATTTCGATGACGAAAACTCGTCGCATCGAATAAATAGACCCCCCTACTACTAAGAAGCGATAAAGATCATTTCCAATGGCCTTTATATACAGCTGATTGGTTCGCACAATTTTTAAAAAAACAGTACTACAACACTATTTTTCATTGATTATTGATTTTATAGTACGCAAACAAAAATAGGCCAACAGCTACAATATAAATTGAAAATACATTTAAAATATCGCATAGTGGGGCAGGGGCCTGTTCAGTAGCATTTAACGCTGTGTGCAATTAATTACAAACTAATAGTTCCTTCTCTCGTAAACTAATAAACGAACAAATACACAATCTATCTAAAAATTGTCAAAATAAATGAATAATTGATTGAAAACACGCTCAGTCATTACTGTGGGCATTACTGTTTTCTTTTAGCTAAGTAAAATCATGAATGTCTACAAATTATTTTCAGCTCGGCGGATTTTTTTTAATAGTTCATAGCTAATAGTTTAAATTACTTTCTGGTTAAATTAATAGTTAAGTTAAAATCCCTCAGGTAACATTTTTAACTGGGCAATTTAACTAGATTTTAACTAGCTAGCCAATGTGTAGCTAAACAATTATACAAAAAATTTGTACATATTTGTGTGGTGCCTATTATTACTGTAGTTATTGAGAATGAGAAGAATCGGGCTTTCTGAGTGGTGTAGTGGTTCGCTTGCGACACTCCTTTCTCAAGAAGGAACTCTATTGTTTCAAAAAAAATGAGTATTTAGGTATAAAACATTGATAGCGCACTGGATAGGTCGGCCTATGTTTTTTGTGTGTAATTTTAGGCTGCATATGTATATGCAGGTATACGTTCTCGTGAATAAATAAATGATACTTGTGTTGTAACATGATAGATTTTTGTTGCCTCGGCACTGTAATGCTTTCACCTCCATCCCCACCGCCCCGAAACTATAGGGCTTCTTCGAACTGATCTGCTCAGATCAAAGTTTAAGCCGTATAGGAATGCTGGGATTATATAAGCCTAATTTTTGTACGTACAAGTTAAGCAAT
>JASANF010017508.1:0-17500 GCA_030248245.1 Trissonchulus sp. WLG1_4
GGCCCGGTTCACACAGACGTACTTTTTTACTTTTTACTTTTTACTTTTGGACCAAAAGTAAAAATTTCGGTTCATACAGAACGTACTTTTTACTTTTTACTTTTTACTTTTGGCCAAAAGTAAAAGTAGAAACGCGTTCTACTTTTTACTTTTTACTTTCGCAATCTAGCCAATCAAAATGCTCTGAGAGAAGCTCCGCCTATTGAGCTTCATTATTATTGGTTAGATTTGCATTGTGACAGACAAGTGCACCAAAGCCAGCCAATTGAATGCGATCTTCCTTAAGTAAAAAGTAAGCCTGTGTGAACACTTTTGCAAAAGTAAAAAGCATAAAGTCAAAAGTAAAAAGTATAAAGTAAAAAGGAAAAAGTAAAAAGTAAGTCTGTGTGAACCGGGCCTTAGGCAACTTTTGTATTCTGTCCATTGCGCTAACCTCCCCAGGATAACTCCTGGTCCCCATTTGGCCGACCGACCAATATTGGATGACAGGCTGGGTGGACCTTGCTTCATTGTTTGTAGCTCAGGTAGGATTCGAACCGGAGACCTTTCGATCAACAGTAGGACACACTGCCACTGAGCCACTCTGCGTAAAGGGGTGCTATAATGACGGATGTTCGATTGGAACGTGTTATATATATACATACTCACATTGATATATACTTGTAGCTTGAGTGAAGTGAAAGTGAAATGTGTATATTTGAGCGTGTTGAACGTATTTGTACTATACACATAGTGTATGATATGAAATGTATTGTAATTGTATTTTTTAGACAGTTGAATAGTGTAAAAACGAAGATTGAAAATGTATGCACAAAAAAATAGCTAAACATTAAATGAAAAAATTTAAAAAGTGTCAAATTACGGCTGCAGAGTATATACAGATGATACGATACGACTGCAATTTAGATCGAACTTAAATTACTTAATGTCAAAATCGTAAGTCGTCACGGTCTGTGCATTTGACAATATGTAGATATATAACGCGCAATGTATAATTTAAAAAATTAATTAAGTTAAACCTGAACTCCGACAGTAAGTGTTTTCTCAGTTTCTTACACAATGTCAACAAGTAGGCCCCAAAAGGGGCAATGTTCCTTCCCCGGTGTCTACCTTACCTTTCAAGTTTAATTGAATTGTATCTATTCTCCTACTGTACACTACATTGCGTAACTTAGGTACTTACCCTACGACCTACGTATGTACGTACATTTGCAAAAAAGTGCTGCAGGATCTTAAGCATCCCGCTGCAGCGAGCCATTCGGCACAAATTACGCTTTGATCTGAGCTGAACACATCAGCTCTAAGAAGCGATAAACAGTGTTATCCAGGGGCTCTTATATACTGCTGGTGAAACATTACGGTGCCGAGGCTGAAAAAGTACACTACAACACTCTACATCGATTATTGATTTTTGTGCAGACAAAAATCAGCAGCCAACTCCCAGGCTGAAAACACACACAAAACATACAGGCTATGCAGCCTGCTCAGCAGCGTTTAACGCTGCGAACAGTTAGTTTCAAAACAATAGTTCCTTCTCTAGAAGGAACAAAAAAGGTTACAACAAATTCAGAGTATATATATATATATATATGTAGTATACACAGAAGGCATCTATACGACAAATCCAAAACTCAGAACAAAAAGCTATATTTAAATAAAACGGTTCGTGTACGACTACAGACTGCATAGTGCATATTTATGTTTTAGTGCATGAATTTGGTCTAAAAATAAGTACAGTATGAAACATATGTTTCTACAAGAACTAGTACAGAAAAACTGTCATTACTAAAAACATAAATACATATATTGATATATGTATGTCGATAATGTCAAGTATATATATACGGTTTATAACTAATAGCCAAAACTGCATATACACATGAGGAGAAATATGACAGACAAAATCGGACTTGAGAGAGGAGAGAACTGGAAATTTACTGTAACGCATTAAGTCTTTTTTCGTTCCGTCTGTACCACGAACTGGTAAAAAATTGGGTAAAAAGAGACAAAAGCTTAGTTGAAGGTGAACTACATTTACAACAGTTATTTCAATATGATCGATGCTAAAAGATAGATCAATATCCCAAGGTTGAAATTTTTTGTGATATATGCGACATAGAAAATTTTATTTCAATTAGTTTGAACTACCTCAGACTCAATGTTCACTGTTTAGCTAATCCTCACCAAAAGCAAGACTTGTTGTTAGCAGTGTATGTTCTAATAAACTGTTGTTGTCTTAAGCGAAGAATAGGGTATATAACTAAGGGCCTATTCCTTTACATGATTAAAGGGTTAACTATAATCGGACTAAACCGTTTAAAAATTATGCTGAGAAATGCCATTCCGAAACCTCCGGATTAAACAGACTTAACTTTTAGAGCGCTGCTTTTTAATCGTACTAAACGGACTTAACTATGCACGCTAATGTTAAGCGTGTATGTTAAATCCGTTTAGTCCCGTGGTAGTTTTGGAACGGGGTCAGACTAAAATTAAGCCGCTGACTTATTTTAACTCGTTTAGTCCGTTTAACCTGATTTGCCATTCCAAAACCTCGGACTAAAATAAGTCCAGACTCCAGTCCCTTTAATCCGGTGAAGGAATTGGCCCTAAGTTATTCACTGCAGAAGTGAATAATTTAATTAAACCGAAGGATAAGCATGTGTACCTGCAATTAACTGGTCGGTAAGGAACTAGTAACTATAATGTCACTTATTTTGCCATCCACAGACAGATGCGCATTGCACATCATGGTGAAGGTGTATACTGGTGCACCGAGCCCCTCCCCTCCCCAGCACCAAACCTACGGGGTCAGCATTAATAGAAGTTGACTCCATATGGCATGCTTCCCTTCTTTGAAAATAAGTTTAAGCTTAGTTGGACACTAGTTGAAATTAAAAGTAACCTCTCAGCTCAGAACTGGAAGTGTAATCAAGTCTGATGGACGTTTTCAAGTCAGAATAAAAAAACGATAATTTTCATTGCTCAAACAATTTGTGAGGGCATATATATACCACTCTCGAATCGACCAAAACTGCCTCATAAAAAGCTCACAACGCTATGAAAAATTTTGTGGCAATGTTGTGTCTGACGAAACTGGCCTTACCGCATCCTGATCCTACCCAATAAATAAAACTCAGTGTTCATCTTCGCTGGACTATCTATGTATATATATTTTTATTCACAAGACACAGATCTATCTAGTCTAGTCTCTGATGCAACCCTTGTCATCGCAATAGGATGCGCTCCAATTGACACTTTTGATGCGTGATCCGACAAAGCAAAATTTGACAGCTTAGAAACTGTCAAAATTAATTAGCTTTCCATGGGAAATCCCAAGCAGACATTTTACGTCAATTAATAAACGAATACTGCAATGACAAACGAGCATTCCTTCAAAAGCCTAATCTCTGACCATGGAATGACCAAACCCAAAGATGTATCATTCAGCATTCAGGCTCTGGAAATTTGTATCAAATGAAAAATCAGCCACCCGAAAATGTGCACAAAATGACTCCCCATAGTGGAAAATAGTATTTAAAACATTTCGAATGATTTTACAAATCATATGAATTTATAATATTATATATATATATATATATATATATATATATATATATATATATATATATATATATATATATATATATATTCTACAAGAACAGCTTTTTCATATTTTACGCTTTATTGTTATCGCCGCAGCCAATGAGCTGGATTTTAAAGCCTTCTGATGCTTAAAAACGGGGTTACTGGTATTTGCTTTTGCTTACATATTAGTATTACACATACGTACATGGTACTGGTATATCTACGATAAAGTAAAAATTTCCAACTAAACATCTACCAGTTACCACTGCACGCGTAACAGTAATTCATAACTGTACAGTTATTATATACATACATTCCAATCAAAATCATCTAATTGCAATTGCAAATCATGTATAAATAAATAAATCATGTATGTTGCCATTATTTACTGACACAGCTACCAACCAAACACATTACACACATAACATGCAAACAGCGTATCCTTATCTTCCTCCAATTTACGTAACCAAAAAGCTTACTTCCATCACTATAAATAGCCAAGCATATCCAGTTTCCATTTTCCAGTCCGGCTATTATATTCTAGCGACCATGGTTGTTTGTTATTTAAATGAGCTATAGCGATAACAGCTTGGTTCTAAACTAGAACACTGGTCATTGAAGGGTAACGGGCTAAATTGCCCTGCTTAGAGGATACGATGCCCTTGTCCTCTGAAAGCATTAGCTTGCTTGGACTGTTTAAAATTAGATAGATAAATTACGAAAACGATAAATACGTCATACGATGCACATATTAGAGTCAAGCCAGAAGTAGAAGCTACACAACCATACCCCTGGTTATTGGAGTTTTGCCTCATTTGCCCTCATGAGTGTCTATCTACATGGGATTATTTTCATTTGTGCACTGACTGCTATCACACACAGTGCGTTTGTTCACATGCCGGTTAAGGCAGTGGAACTGAAGTCTGACCAGAAATTGCTGAACTTAATGACAAAATAGGTGGCGTATGTAATGTTTCCGACTATACACTTGCTGTACTTTTGACGATTGAATAACGGAATCACGCTTATAGCTTTCTCTCACTGTCCAAATTTTTTGGTCAGACTGTAGATAATATATATGTAATATATATATATATATATATATATATATATATATATATATATATATATATATATATATATATATATATATATATATATATATATATATATATATATATATATATATATATATATATATAATATAGATGTGGATCGGATCGGATCGGATCGCTGAATTTGCCGGATCGGATCGCCGGATCGGATCGGTTTTAAAATTTCGGATCGGCGATCCGGATCGGTAGTATAAATTTTGAGTTTCGACCACAAAATTTCGTAATTTGCCAAAAATTTTGCGTAATTTCAAAAACTTTTCGAGCGATCAATCAAACGCACAAGTATAACTACTACTCAAATTATCAAAATATCAGTTTTATATTAGCGAAAGCGTACAGTGTATGTATGTACAGTTTATGACCCTATTGAAATTTTTTCTGCGCAGCAAATAGTTCAAATTCTAAATATTTAAAATTCTAATTAATATCAAGATAAAGTAATTTAAATTCTACTTATTCTAAATTAACGTTAATTGAAATTTTTTAAAGTTAAAGTTAAAAGTTATTATGTTTTTAATGAAACTAAGAATAGTATAATAATACATTTAATTAACTAGAGTTATTTTATCTAAAATTGAACTTTTGGCGCGCAGAAAAAATATTCAATAGGGTTGTACTTGTAACGGATAAAAGTGTCCCCTCTAAAATTTGTCGCCCCGGACACTTTTATCCGTTTAAAAGTGTCCCCCGGAGTTGTAAATTTTTGCAATTAAACAGGCGAATGGAGTATTGTCACTAAAATTTGTCGAGCATTCGAAGACACTAGGATAATAAAAACAGACAATAAAGGGTTCAATTAAAGGGCTGACGATCATTCGAAAGTCGAGCAATCGCAAACTAATGTAAACATTGTCTGTTTTAGAAGTTTATTCAATTTTTGTCGAGCAAATGAAAGTCGAGCAATTGAAAGTTGAGCGAATGAATGCTCACCCAGTGTATGTATAGACCATATGCAAGTGGAGGCGAGGTTGCTCATCATTGAAGTTGCGTGAAGACGCGTACTAAATGTGTGATGTGAAATGTTTAGAAATATATATATATCTTAATTTTCGCCTACAAAAACGATCTTTCAACATTCTCTTCGTTAACACAAGAGTTGGGAATCGACGCGGAGCGGATCAACACTTTCTACCCGCGACCCAACCAGGGGTGGACGCGGGTCAAAATTTTCGACCCGCGACCCAACCCAACCCACGGCTCGACACTCGTGGGTAACCCGCGACCCAACCCGCGCCGTAAAACCCGACCCGCGACCCACTTTGACCCACCACTCTATAACCATAACGTACATTATACAGGGGCGTGTAGCCAGGATTGTGAAAAGGGGGGGGGGTTGTACCTTGTCCTTGCTGACTTATTTAAACTCACTATTGCGGGGTCTGAGCTCAGCCACCAGAATCTAATTATTTTTATACTTATTGGCGAAGTCGCTTACATGACAAAATGTAAATTTGGTCGTTTAAAGTAAATAAACTAACTGTTGCGGGGGTCAAAGCGCGGCAGCCCCAGAAAAAAATGGAGTTTTTCTATTTTTTTTTGAACAAATTTGGTCAACTGGAGATGTAATCAAGAAAATTTTCCCACAGGTAAATTAAAAACAAAAGATGGGAATTTCATATAGACAGTATATTACACAAGCACATATAAGCTTTCATGAAAGTTAACAACAAGTATTGGTAAGCCATAGAGTTTGCAGGGGTCTGGGGGCGGCAGCCCCCAGGAAAAATTCTTTAGAATTTATTAATTTTTAGGCCAAATTTTGTCAATTGGAGACGTATCAGAAATTTTTTTAGCAGGACTATAAAAACCAAGAGGGGACCCTTGTCGACAATTTCTTCAAGTTCCTGTTTACGCGGGTCGGAAAAAATTTTTTCGACCCGCGCAGCCTGAAGTGGGTACCCGCGGGTCGACCCACGGCTCAAATTTTCCGACCCAACCCAACCCAACCCGCGGGTACCCACGACCCGCGTCCACCCCTTAACCCAACCCAGCCCGCGGTTTGACACTTGTGGGTAACCCACGATCCATCCCGCGCCGTCAAAGTTGACCACGACCAACTGAGGCACCATTTTAAGATACCGTACCTGACAATCGATCGTTTTTAGCAGATACCCATTTACAATTTGCACAGTGTACAGCTGTACATTGTTCGCAGTGCTACCTACTTTAACCGAATGGTGACCAAATTTCTGTACCCAGATTGGATTGAATACGTGAAAAAATTTCCGAATTTTTTCGCTGGTTTGACAAAATGCAGCGACCCGCCCAGCCTGAAGTGGGTGTGTATACCTAAGGGTTGACCCACGGCTCAAATTTTCCGATCCAACCCAACCCAACCCGTGGGTATCCACGACCTGCGGTAGTGACCCAAAATTGTCAAGACATTTCCATTCCAATTAATTTAAATTTTTGGTCGTGGGATTGTCTAAGTTGCTCTCATTACAAAAATGCCATCTTATCATTTATATACAAACTCATTAAATTTTTAAAGCAATATACTCATTATAATAAACCATAGTTAACAATATTTTTACAAAAGATTTTTTAGCTTTCATCAAGGTTACGTAATGTTTAATCGGATCGGATCGGCGGATCGGATCGGATCGACTGATCCGGGCCTGGATCGGATCGGATCGGATCGCCAATTAACCATCCGGATCGGATCGGCATCAAAATTTCGGACCGATCCGATCCGATCCACATCACTAATAGACATGGATAAGCATATGTACGTACATGATAAACGTTCTTTGCGTTATTTGGACTGCATTATTTATCACATCATTGAGCTGACTTTACTTGGAACCGCATCTAACTCACAGGAAGGTAGTGGCGGCGGCTACTACCAAGAGAGCCCTAAACTTATTACCTAAGCGCATTCTTTGCAAACCACATCAGTGACTACGCAGCTTATGTATATATGTATCTGTATATATTTGGGCAGAGGCAAAAGATGTCCATCCAAATAAGCCAACGCAAGTGTAAGCCCATGGAAATGTCTAAATACTTCTACATGTATATACGTCCGTCAGTATGTTTATCTACTCAAGCGGTAAGCACAAAGCGACTGGAGTGGTGACCGAGGCCGAACACACATGAATACTTTCACAGCCTAGGCGTCCGATCCAATTAGGGATTACAAGGGCTGACTCAATAGCCAACTTGGCTTAGGCTCAAGCGCACGAGCTTGCATGGAGATGGATGGAATTAGTCTATAAATAGACAAAGACTGGAAGACTGACTGCGCACAAGCTTGAATGGACAACCGGAGTATGCAGGCCATTCTCAAATTTGCCATTCAAAGGTTTCAGGTCATTCGGTTGTAGACAAAACAGGATTCGCACTGCTATTTTGAAGTCAAGATGAAGCGACGGACTACTTAAGTAGCATTCAACAAGTGAATAGGAAAGTAGTATATCTAAAAATAGAACAAGAGCTGAGTGACAACAAGCCTTTAGATGGATGGAAGATCAGAGAATATTGAAATTGAAAAATTGCGCAGTGATACGCTACTACTGAAAAGACTTCTGGACAGACAGCTGTCCAGCGTAACTGCCCAGTCCAGTAAAGAAAAAGCTTGTTCAAGGAAACGTTAAAGTCAATATATAAGCTTTATCGTAACACAGCGTACCTATATACTCACACAATAAATTCGGCAAATACAGTATATGTAATATTGGTGTGAAATCCAAAGGACACTTATCCAATATAGGCTAATCTGTTCGAGTATTAATACTGTATTTTACTGTACTGTCTAATGTCTATACTTCACAGATGGCTGACTGAGTACGTGAAATATATATGTATAAATCATAATGTTATATAGTGCTTTCGATATTTTTTTACTAACACGACCATTCTATACACAATAACAACAGCACACCCAATCTATGACACTGAATATATGTGAAAAATCGCATGGGAAACTGACGAAATTAAACTGTTCCAAAAATGAAGAAAAAACACTCAAAAACACCTTTGCTGCACAGATATATATAATTTGAATTTAAAAGTGTAAAATGTGAAAACTACTGACAAAACTAGTCAGATAAAAACATTCAATTGGAATGAAAATAACAATAATCATCACAAAAACCTTAATCAAAGTAGGTACAATAGAAGGATAACGCTCAAATTTCAATTTTCCCTCCCACCTTACATAGAAGCAGCTTGCTGGTTAACCGGTTTTATCGGCTGTTATGGTTGTAGAATACTGCCAGTGTATACTAATCCGACATCATGTGTATGTAAAACACATGTATTATAAACACATGTATTATATATATATATATATATATATATATATATATATATATATATATATATATATATATATATATATATATATATATATATATATATATATATATATATATGCATTACAATATACATAGTATATATTATTTCTGAAAAACTTTCAAAATATATATATTATATATGTATTATGTATATGTATATATATATACTTAAAATAGAAGTCAAAACAGGTTTAGTTGACCCAGAAGGGCGCTGACCCCCGAAAAATGTTAGCAACTCAATTTGTCAGCTCTCTCATTTTGTTCAAATAAAGCAATGAAAATCAGCAAAAATTTAATTATCATTTAGTGGGTCCCAGTGTCCAACCCACGGCACACACACTTTTATCCCATCTCCACAGTCGGTGAGCGGGGCTTTTGTCTCCCCAATGGTCAGTTTAATGTCTAAGCACATATGGAATAAAAATTTCAAAAAGATCAGAAGCTAAATTTGTTAGTAGATATATAGAAATTTAAAAAAACATTTTTTATAACCACATGTCTATGACATATTATATACCATACTAGATGACTGACATTAAAAATCAAACTCATAAAACCAATTGAACCTGAGCCTATCTCGTTAGTTTGCTGTTTGCTTAGTCATCCGGTTAAAGAACAGTCATTCCAGATCAAAAGGAGTTCAGCTTAAACGGGTGACTCACAAGCGCACATTAAAAAGGAAACTTGCTTTTATATATATACTTACAGAGTACGCATGTAAGGACCGGGTAGTATACGCACAAAAACTTTGTTCAATACACATCCAGAAAACAAAATCTGAGAAATCTTACGATAAACAGAACAGCGTACTAAAAACAGCAAGTGTGGATTGGAATATTGAAATGTGCATCACCCAGGGTATATACATATCTTTGTATGGAAATTTTTGTTTTTTCGAAGCTTTAGGTAACACAGACAAAATGACGCCTTTTGTCTCATTTCAACCCAACCGGAGGCCGGAGCCAAACGACGGCTACGCCCTTGACACGAATAGCAATTATACCTTATCCACAAACCTGCAGGAGTTAGAGCATACATGTAACGGAGTCAAAATTGGGGGGGGGGCTCTCCAGCCAAATTTTGAGGACCCTCTCAGCTCTCACCCTGATCGACCAAAAATACCCTAAATTTTGCGACATTTTGTAAAATTTTCCCAAAAAAGTCCACTTTTTACTAAATTTTGGGGACCCTCCCCCCCCGGCCCCTCGATTTGCGGGGGGAGGGGTCCTCCCCCATCCCCCCCTCATACATGCATGAGTTAGAGACTCAGATTGTGCGTTTCCTCACTAAAATGCTTTAGATTTTCAATAGACCAAATTGGGTCGACTAAATAGGTGATGCATCAGAAATTCCCGTTTTTTCGACGCAGCCTCAAAACGGAGCAGAAAAACCATGTGTAAATATCTGTCTAGCGTAATCCACTCATACTCTGCGCATCCGACGTTATGTATATATAGATCCTCACGCAATCAATAAAACTTACGTCGCAGCATTACATGCTACAACAGAACGGCACCTCGATGTTAAGCAGTTTCTAGTTCAATATATGTACAATAGATCTACATCTGTTATGTATGTAATCAGTTAATCAGTTAAGGTGGTAGTAACGATTTCGACGATATAACTTTGAAGCACGTTTTTGTCGCAATTTTGAAACTCACAGCAAAACCGCAATAATTTTTGTAAACTAGACTAAAATTGTGATGTTGGTTTTTTTTTATTTGTCAAAATTCTTAGTTTGAGGCTAGCTACTAAATTGGCTTACTAAACAGTAAGCCAGCGTGGTAGCTAGTCTTATCTTGTACATTTTGAACTGAATAAAATATTATTTGTGTATATTTTAATCTAGTTTCATAAAATTATGGTTACTTTTAGACTAGTTTACTATTCGCTTCAAAAAAAAGATTTCTCTAATTTCTAATGTAAGAAATCGTCGAAATCGTTACTACCACCTTAATCGACACTCGTTTGAAAGATCGTTACTGTCTGCTGGTCTCAAAATCTACTAAAAATATATTTGCTGATCAAGTCAAAAGTGTCGCACCAACTGTTACACAGCTTCGACCATGTAAGAATGTTTGTGAGTGATAATGAAAAAAAAGATGAGAAATGACAACGAAAACTCATACAATCGAAAAAGTCAAAAGTTATTCGTGTCTAACTTTGCTGTACAGAGCCAATATGTGTACGATAGTGTATATCAACAACGGTATATATATTCTCTACAGTCTACAGTACAACACTCAGTCAGCCACTTAACGAACTACACAGCTAACAGCTAGGCTTCAACAACAAGAATCACGAATATCGGAAACCTTTTCACAGTCAATGATGGAAGGAGAGAAATGGGAAGAAGCTTCAACTTGAAAATCAAGCCAGACCATCCACTTGAATATTTGATTGCAACTAAGAAAGCAAAACTATGTAGCAAGTCACTCATTCACTCAACTCGCCAACCCATCAAAAGGCAAATACGCATAAAGTTACACAGTACACACACAGAAAAATACGAAGTCATTAAGTTCGGCTTCCGAAATAATTACATCGAGTTACGCCATATATAAGGGCCATGGAGCACACGCACAAGGGTTTTCAAGCGTCCCCCCACCGAGTCCAGGCCAAAATAGGTTTCCCAAGGTGTGCACTGTTCACATATTATATTATAAATGATAAAAATAATGGACTTTAGAGCAACACGTTCTAAACGTTGCAAAAAAGGATCTTATTTATAGGTAATATAATTCTGCATGCTAAAATTCTCCATGACGCAAGTCATAAAGCAAAACAATATTTTGTGGAGATAGCTTCAAGTCATGTTTGTTCAGTGACGAAGTTTCATTTTGATAACTTATCAGTTGGATCTTTTGTATGTATGCATGGCGCTGGCTTATAAAGGCATAAGACGTAGACGGTAGACCCCATTATCGGGCTTAAAAAACAACTGCGCAAAACACTAAAGTTCACTTTCTGATATATGTATACTGTGTATACTATATATATATATATATATATATACAATAGGGTAAGACAAGGGTACTAAAGTGTATTAACTTTGTATTTAACTTCAAATCTAGGAATATCACAGCATTTGCGAAATGCGACTAGACTTGAAACAAAGAAACAAAAAATCATGCAACTAAATGAAAAGAAAAAGTGAAAAATCTAATCTCTCACCGTACATACTTAGGACCCAATCCATTACCAGACTAAACGGACTGTACTACTTTAGACATTTAGAAAGTTTATGTCAAACTAAAAAGGGCCAAAAAGCAAGAAATTCAGTTTAATCGGAAATCATTCCTAAACTGTGGTAACTGAACTACAAGGATATATTTAACATGCTTGCTGAGCAAAGTGTTCATTGTTAAATCCATTTTGTCCGACTAAAAATCTGTGCTCAAAAATTTGGATCCGCTTAGTTTTCTGTGCAAATTGTGAATGTGTTTTCTTCGCTTATATAGAAGCAAATATACGCGTTTTTATACCTCTAGTGGTACGTACGTATCAGTGGCGTACCCAGAAAAAATGTCGGGGGAGGGAATGACTTTCAATTTTTTGTAGTGGTCGAAAAGGCACTTTTTAGCAATCTTAACACTCATAAAACGCCTTACAAACGCAAGATTACTAAACCAAAAAGGTGTAGGGATCTGGGGGCTGCTAGCTCCCAGAAAAAGAGTGGCGATTTTTCCCAATTTTTTGGCCCAATTTGGTCAACTGGAGACGTATCAGAAATTTTTTCCGATAGAAAAATCAAAACAAAAGATAGTAAGTTAGGTCACATCATACAGTGTATATAACACAAGTAAATGTAGCATAGTGTACTCGTGTACAAATGCGTAGGCTTTGATGAAAGATATCTAATAACAAGGCCTAGTAAGCCACAGAGTGGCAGGGGTCTGGGGGCGGCAGCCCCCAGAAGCCACAGCTTTCGTGGAATTTTGAAATAAAATTTGCATTATAAAAGCAACTTTAAGCAACACTTTGTTGACGAATCTTGGAGATTGCAGCCTAGGGGCGGCAGTCCCAAGATGCCAGAGCTTTTGTAGAATTTTGAAATAAATTTTGCATTGAAAAACATAATGTTCATCAACACTTGTTTAGGAACCTGGGTCATTGATGAGACCTGGGACAGCAGTCCCCTGAAAATGCAGAAAATTATTTCTCGGGCAAAATTTGGTTAATTAAAGACGAAACGGAAATTTTTCGGCCGGGCCATAAAATTCAAAGGAGGAAAAATGTGTAAAATTTGTAAAACATTGTGCGTAAAATTTTACGAAGTGAAAATTTCTGGAGCAAAAATTTTCTACATCCTCTCTAGGTATTTGCCCTTGTTACGTTATCAGTGGCAGATCTAGGGATCTTTCAGGTTGGATGGACCAATTACCCCGACTTCCTGAGACAATTTAGTTTAGAAACGTAGATGCCGTAGTTTGTGGAGGTCTGGGGAGCTAGAGACTTATGGTTTTTGACGTGTAACACGATTTTTAGAAAAATAAAAATTTAGCAATTTGAACAGCATTTACGCAAATCATGCGCCATTTGCCAATAAGGAGTATAAAAACCTGCCGCCGTTGATGATGCCGCAGTGATATCAGTAGGTGCAGGGGTCTGGGGGCGGCAGCCCCAGAATTTTTTTCGGTATTGCATTAAAAACAGTGCATTTTCAGCATATTTCAGGCCCATCGGGAACTGTGCATTATTGTGCAAAATTTTAAAAAAGTGTGCATTTGGGGTGGGTTTGCACAGGGTTTTGCACAAAAAAAACCCTGATATATATATATATATATATATATATATATATATATATATATATATATATATATATATATATATATATATATATATATTCAAACTTGATGGGACATGATAAACTCGTTTAAACTGATAAAAGAATGGGCTTTAGTTAAAAATTGACTTAAAACACTGATGACTGATATGAAACCTACGCTTATGATTGGGTGACAGTGTTACTTACAGTTTATTCAGCTCTTGTTACAAAAGCACAGCATTACACATACGAAGGATATTTTTATCAGTCCTAGATAGAAAATTTGAAAAATAAACCTGCACATGTGCATGTGATGTGTATGCGCGCGTAACCGCTCCGTCATTTAAAAAACATTATGTATTTCTATCATTATACACATACATATATAAAACTTTTCAAGTGCATATATTGTATATATACACAAGACTAACGTGTGTGTATATATACGTGATGAAGACTTCATAGTTAATGAGTTTTTGAAGAGGATAACTAACGTATCACTTTTTCAAATGCCGAGTAGTTTTAAACGTTTGTCGAAAAGAACTCTTCTGGACTCAGGGTTTTTTGGGTCCACGAGTGGGTCCGGACTCAAGATCTCTTACTTGAACCCAGCAAAAATTAACCTGACCCAAGCATATAATTAGACATCTAATTACTTGAATTACTCCAGTATATAAGTTGCCTGGCCGAAACATATTTCCGATACGTCTCCAATTGACCAAATTTAACAAGACCCCAACAGACCTAAAAATTAACAAATTTCCAACTTTTTGCAGCCCCCAGCCCGGAGCCAAACTTTATGTCTTACTATTCCATGTTTTTGCTTATCGGGTTCTCTGGGCTCGCCCAATATGACCAGGACAGCTACAGTTGCCCCGCAGAAAGTCCCCCACCGCCTGGATCTCCTGGACCCCTGCGACTCTGTGGCTTACTATTTCTTGTTCTTATCTTTCATCAAAGGATATGCATGTATACACAAGTACATTATGCTGCATTTAGTTGTGTAATACACTGCCTGATGTCATGTTCCCATCTTTTGTTTTATTTTCCTGTCGCAAAAAATTCTGATACGTCTCCAGTTGACCAAATTAGGCCTAAAAATTGAACAAATTCCCATTTTTTTCTGGGTACGCCACTGGCTTTTACTACAAACTGACTCAACTCATTGCCCTTACCCCAAGCCCCCAACACAGCGTAAAGATGAAAAACGCAAATCTAAAAAGTGGAAAAAATTTCTTCAGACCTCCGCCCCCCCCCGAAATCAAAGTCTGGGACCGCCAGTGCAATATATACATGTAATGCTATATGATGTATACGTATATATACAAGTACTTTACATGTATCTGTATACATTGCTTTGCACGAGGCACATTTTTGTATTATAAAATAATATATTGCATGTAGATTACTGCTGATTAAAAATTAGGCAGCTGACCATAAAAAGTCTCTGACTGCTCTTAGGATACTTAATCACGTATTGACAATGCCAATTTTTTTCTTAATACAATGATGAAACTACATAAGAAAATGAAATCAACTTTTTCACATATCCTACAAAAAATCTATTACAGTCCCACAGGCAGTTGGGGCGAAAGTCGTAATAAGGAATTTGGGAAACAAGCCCCAAAATTCGATCCCAGGAAAGGGACGGGGTATATATATACTCCATACATGTCGTTGGGGGGGGGGGCGGGGGATGGGGGGGAAGACCCCCCAAAACTCGGTCCTGGAGGAGGGAGAGGGTGTCCCGCCAGGAGGAAAAGAGGGGGGAGGGGAGGGTTTCGGCGGGAGTACAATTTTGAACAAAATTTGAGAACTTTCTGTTTGACCAGAATTCTGGGGACTCCCCAGGACTAGATATCCAGTCAGCCTAGCTGTGAGTTCATAATGACTTAAAATGCGGACCAATCAATTTATCACAATAAAAAAATCTATGATTTCAGCAAACTCCGCTGCACGCTGAATTACACACCCTCACAAAAAGTATGTACAGTAAAACTTGATAACATACCAAAAAAATCAAATAAGTAGTGCAACAGAGGCGTGGTATGGAGATTTCAGCATGCAAAAACCTTCCTGTCCCAATTCAAAGCAAAATTCGGCCATCATAAATCAACTAATCACAATTGAGCAGAGCAAATTATGAGCTTCATAAATACGCAATCATGCAACATTCACCAAACACTGAAAATAAATAAAATACAAACACATAACATGAACAGTAACACACTCACTAACACTACATTACTACAAGAAAACAGACAATGGATGACTAAAAAATTTATTATAAGAAATCAATTTTGAAGCCGCTCAGTTTATATATTATATATATATATATATATATATATAATATATATATATATATATATATATATATATATATATATATATATATATATATATATATATATATATATATATTATACACAGAAGATAATCCAGAAGCCAGACCGATATCTGACAGCCCGATAATACATATCATCAATAATAATAAATAAAATAAATAAATAACTAAAAAAAGTATAAACACAAAATATAAACAGTCTACACGTAATCGTTCAATGTAAGTAAAATATAAATAGCGCAACCAACAACCGTAACCATAAAAGGGTGCAAAATAAATTTCACATAACAAAATTCAAAACTTCAAAAAAGGCCACACTAGCAAAGCACACATGAGCGACTTGACACTTTGTTACACCGAGCATGTACTACACCATGTCTACAACTAACACAGGTTAACGCTGTGCTGTGTGGTGTGAAGGCAAAGAAATGAGAATAAAACAGGCGAAACTATTTTCCCTTTTACATATTATTGCAACTACTTACGAGTTTAACTCTAATGTCTTGCACAAACATTCAATTTGTTAACTAGGAGAAACCAGAGAGGGGGAATACATATATATTGCCCGCATATAAGACAGATCCTAGAAGATTATCACTCTAATTAAGTTGACTGAATAAAAATATCATCAATTGTACAAATTAAAGATAAAAACAAAAATTTCCTCAAAAGGGTATATATATAATGAATGAGTGTTACTAAATATTTTCGCAAGAAGGAGTCGTTTGCTTGATCGGTAGTTGCAAACTCCAAACGATTTAGTTTCACTT
Source organism: Trissonchulus sp. WLG1_4 (assembly GCA_030248245.1). NCBI lineage: Eukaryota > Metazoa > Nematoda > Enoplea > Enoplida > Ironidae > Trissonchulus > Trissonchulus sp. WLG1_4. Next base: position 16,881 of record JASANF010017508.1, read on the forward strand.
ATTTGTTGTCTTCGCTGTTTAAACCGCCAAACATTAACAGCACTACTGTCTACTTTCCATTAAAATGCACTTTTAACGAACTTTGCCCAAATGCAAACTAAAGTCCATCTGTGTATATATGCTGAAAGTCCAGAGAGAGTAGGCAGTGAAAACAGTAATTACAACTATATAAACGATGTATATACATTACTTACAATAACAAATAACAATACACTTATATACACACTACTACTAGAAAACAAACCGGTATATATGTGCTATAGAAAGGAAAACTAATACAGTATATATATATATATATATATATATATATATATATATATATATATATATATATATATATATATATATATATATATCAATACACTTATATACACACTACTACTAGAAAACAAACCGGTATATATGTGCTATAGAAAGGAAAACTAATACAGTATATATATATATATATAGATTAGAATAATTATTAAACTATGTATATAATGAAAGGTCCACTCGTCCTCGCACTCAATAGTATATACACATTTAACCATACGCAAATATATATGCGACTGAAAAGTTTTTTAAACAACAGCTCAACTAGTACTTATAGAAACTTTGATAAATATTGATGCTATGTAGCA
>JASANF010017510.1:0-11812 GCA_030248245.1 Trissonchulus sp. WLG1_4
AAAAATAGTATAGTCAAGCGGGAAAAAAAGCCATTTTTATAATTTTCGTGCAATAAAATCCTGCCACAGTCAAGTATTTGGAACTTTGTATTAGTGATCTGCTAAAATTACGTCTGATCCGCATCTTGTGTGTCTCTTTAGCTGTAAAATTGCAACACACACCAGCAACGGGCGTTTGTGCAATGTCGGGAAAAAAAGCCATTTTCGGGAAAAAAAAGCCACCGGATGGGAAAAAATAGCCATGGGCTATTTTTTATCATAGCAACCTTTCCGATGCCGTGTTTTTGCATTCTGACACACAGATAAATATACTGTGAATCAAATGCAGTCGAAAAAAAACTAAATCAGTCCAAGTTTGTAGCATTAACTTCTCCTCAACCCGGCCTAACCTGTAAAAATGATGAAAATGACAATTTTCACATAAATCCAGTAAAAAATATCAGTTGTTTGTGCATTGGAGCAGTATGGCTGCACTAAAACACGTTTAGACCTTGTCCCATAAGTATTAGGCTGAAAACTGTTTACAAATTCCACTTTTGTGAAATTTAGTAAAAAAGCTGAGTGAAGCATTATTTGACCAGGTTTCGATACTAAAACTGGAAGGGCCATAACTGCGTTCATGTGCAATATTTCTGGCATTACGACGTTGGGATATGAAGTGCTGGTTGTAGACTGCCTGAAATAACATTCAAATCTCAATTTAAGCCCACACTTTGCCAGAAAATCGATATAGGAAAATTGCTCTTTTTTTCCCGTCATATGTCAAAATGTCGGGAAAAAAAGCCAGGCCATATGTGAGAAACGATAATTCATACGGTGCTAGAATTAACAAAATAGGATACTACAGTCTCTGATTAGCTCAGCAAAATAAAAATTTCCAGCTTTCTAGGCTTTTACTGCAAATTTAGAGAATTTCAAAAATTGCCCTCCAGGACCCATTTCAGGCAATGTTGGGGTCGAATTTTCAAAGACGCATATTGGAACGAAAAATCATCGCAAAGCCCCAATTTTTGGCCTGTAGCCATAAAATAGCCTACACTAGCCGATAGCACAAAAAGCTTCACTCCAACTCATACGTAGGCAGCTGTATAAAAATGGCTTTTTTTCCCTACAAATCTACGTGGCTTTTTTTTCCCGCCCGACTATACAAAAAATTATATACAGAAATACACAAATTTTTGTAAAATTTTTTGAACTAATATTTTCTTACCCTTTAAATACATATACTTTTTCATTATTTCAGTGTGAACAAGGATTTTGAGAAGCATATTATGCGAGTGCCGGACAAGCTATGTCCAGTACGAATTATTCTGTCCCATCCTTATTCACTGATTAGTCATTGTCATCATAATTTCCATGACGACGTGCTCAGATCTCCATTGTGGCCTGAGACAACTATTTCCATGTGATATTCTATTGGTGTCATTATTGTGTGTAAATATTTTGGCGGCTGGTGACTGCTGGGAGACGGGTGGCCTAGAAGACAATGTTTTCGGACTTATTTGTGTTCCACGTAGATCGTGGTTGCATGCTGAGCGTGGATTTGGGGGAGCGTCAGGGGAGGGTACGCGAACTGCAGGGGGTTCTGGAAAAGTTGACAGGGGCTCGGGCAGAAGAAATGGTTCTGCTGGCCAGCGGGGGCGAGGTTTTGGAGCCAGACCAGCGGGTGTCCAACTATAGCGCGGGTACGGACACCAATCCCCTGTTTCTGCTCACCCCGCAGGCAGTCCAGGCTCAGGCTCAGGCCACCGAGGAGGACGCCCAACGGGCCCTCCACTGCGAAGAGACATTTCGCCAGCTGAGCGTTCGACTCCGGGAGCTAAGCCCAGAGCCCAGCCTGGACAGCCTAGCCCGGCTCTGCTCGCTTGCCCAGGAGACGGCGGAATGGACCAAACAGGCCTGGCAAGAGTGCCAGCTCCTAGTGCAACAACACGTGCTGCTGCAACAGGGCTGGTTTGTGGTGCTGGCCAATCTGGACGAGAATACACAGGAATTCTCCAAACGCAACAATCAGTTTCAGGTAGATTGATATGTGCGTATGTGTTGCTCAGAAGACGTGTATATATATAATATAAGGCCCTATAGCTAAAGCTCTCCTATATATATATATATATATATATATATATATATGTATATATATATATGTGTAAGATATGAAATATATTATGACCCCCTATATATAAGATTCGTTAGGGGGGAAATAGGTATATATGTCGCCAAACGTTCACTATGGCTGTTACATACATGGGCGTGGGGGGGGGGGGGTATGGGGGGGAATTCACCCCCCCCCTCCGTGTAATAGGCAACCTCACCCCCCCCATGACAGGTGCTTCGACCCCCCCCTCTAGACTGCTGAAGTGGCTCACTAAAGCAGCAGGACAGCTAGCCCCGCACCCCCCCCCTGTCTGGCTCACCCCCCCCCCCCCCCCCCCCAATTGGCCACGCTCACTATGCTGTCCACTGTACTGTACTATCCAGTACACAGCTTGTATATATGTAATACTTACGTCACGTGAAATTTTTTCTCTAATTATTTATAATATAAATTCACTGTAATCACAGATGTACATTGGGGGGGGGGGCCATACCCCCCCCAGATTTGAAATTCCGGGACAAGCCCCCCCTCACATTTGACCAGTCGGGACAAGCCCCCCTCTCTGAAACCCAAAATCGCTTGAGATCGCCGTAAAATGCTTCAAAAAATGACCAAAAAACGAAAAAATCGTGATAAAAATATAGGAATTTCGCAAAAAATTTCCCATTTTTAGGCAAAAATTGGAAATTTTCGCGTTTTTTTTGGGGCAAAATATCTGGGACAAGCCCCCCCTAAAATGTCGAAACTTTCGGGACAAGCCCCCCCCAAACCGAGACCCCGTGTACATGTATGACTGTAATAGCTGTTTTTCAAGAATATAATTATATAAGGATTTGATCAAAAGTTCTGGTCGATGATATTTATTCGCCAATGTCGATTACCACATAAGCACCATCTTATTATGCACTTTATTGCTAAAATTTTTTTTTAATTTCAGGAAATGTACAGACGTTATCTGCAGCGGCGGTCGGATCATTTGGCCGTGCTACGCTCCATCGAAACAGATCTAGAGCTGCTGGATCGAATCCCGGTGCTGCGAGCTTTGCTTTCAGCCAATCAGAACCAGCTGTCGTCCTCGTCGTCGTCGAGTCCCAAATCTGAGGAGACGAAGCCAAACGGACTGAGCCTGCTGGGCTGGATTTGTCAGGCAGATCCGGGCCACGATATCCGGGCGGTGGCCAGCGAAACGGAGCGAATGGTTGGCCGGATGGAGGGCACGGTTGCCGAGGGCTTAGAACGCGAACGGGCCTGGGTGGTGGCCGAGGCCGGAAAAGCGGACATGAAGGATATCCGGGGCCTAGGCCGGCGTCTGGACCAGCTGAATCAGTATTTGCAACGGGTGGCCGATATTGCCGGCCACCAGGCCCAACTAGCCGAGGCCGGCGGCCGGCGTTTGCAGCAGGCGCGCAGCATGCGCGATTCGAGCATTCTGGCCGATCTGTGTCAAAGCGAGCGACTGGGCGTCCGGGAGATGATCGAGAAACACAGCAAAGAGGCCTGGGACATTTGTGGCCGATTTTTCAAGGCCAAACAAGAGCTATTGGCCAACATTCGCCATCGACTGAAGTGGATTCAGGGCGTGGAGCATCGGCTGAGTCGCGCCAATTCCAAACTGGTGCGCAGCTGGGAGCAACTTGCGTATGTGCGCAAACAGGCGGACTTGATGCGCCAAATTCACGAGGCCCCGGCTGTCTACTGTATCTGCATCAGTGAAGTGTTGCGTCGTCGCGTATTCTCGGCCCAATTCCACCAGTGGGCCTCACGGCTGGCCGAACAAGTAACGCAGTTGCGGCAAGAGGAAATGACGCAACGAACTGTCATCAAAGACCGGTTGCGCAAACATTTTTTGCGCCTTCTGTTTCCCGGCATGGAAGAAGAACCGCCGGATTTTGCTTGCAAGGCTCCGGAGCTCTTTGATCAGCGTATGTCGCCCATAGAGGAGTCAGACTTGACTCGATTGCGTCAAATTTTGCCCTCGCTGAAACACTTGTTGCGCGTTGCGCAGACGAACGTTTTTGAGCGACTACGCGTTTCTGAGCCGGCCATCAGTGTGGCTGGGCTGTCTGTTTTGGATCGCAAAAGCTCCGTTTTATGCAACACTCCCCCTAAATTTCCTCACTATAGTCCCCCCGTCACCATTGGCTCTTGGACAGCCACTAGCGGGGGCGAGGAAAGGGGAGAAGAGAGTGGAAGCTCCGTGGAAGGGGGGTCTTTGAGTGAACGCGGGAGGGGGCTGCCCAGTGTGTCCTCTGTGGAAAGCCTGAGCGATCTTCCGCCCCTGCCCCCCTTCCAGCACAACCTGATGTCCAAAAGTACCGGCGCCCCCTCCGCTCCGATTCGGATTCCCAGTCGGGAGGGCGCCATGAGCACGTCTCGACAGTTCTCGGAGCGGTCCAGCCGGTTCGGGACACCGGAGGAGGGACGCACTAGTCCAGATCTGGTGCTGGACAGTCCCCCAGAGATGCTGAGCAAATCCCAGATTAGTGCGGAAATTTCAGCCAACTCTCCACTGCACCATCGCTCCCTCTCGCCCCCTGGCCCCCTGTTCGAAGTTCCACCCACAGCGCTGACAAGACGGGGTCAGAGTCAGTCCCCGCGAAGCCAGGCCGACCCAGGGGGGGAACTGGTGGGCAAATTGCGACTACAACTGGCCGAATCGGAGGAGAAATGTCATCAGTTGAGCCAATCTCGCAACGAGCTGACCACTATTTGCCGAGCTCTAAAGGCGGCCTGTCGACTTTGCTTTGGCGAGCTACGAGGTCAGATCCGGGATATTCGAGCCCAGATAGATGCTGAGCTGGGACTGAAGGATTTGGCCTTGGCTTGGCAAAAGTTGGTCACAAAAACTCAGGAGCAACAAAATCAAGTTGAGCAACTGAAAGTACACGCGAAAGAACAAGAGGAAAATTTGGTCGCGGAGAAAACGGCTGCGCTTGCGCAAACGACCCTAGACCATGAGTTTGAAATGGAACAAATCAAGTTGGAATTTCAGGTTTGTTTATTTTTTTTGCAAAGTTTTGATATTTTTTCCGATTTTTTTTTAGTTTCAGCGCACTTTTGGAGCATTGCGCAAGCGTCAAGAACAACTTCGAGTTTCACGGCCCCTTTTTATACCATCAGTGAGGGGCTTGTCCTAGGTTCAGTCGGAAATCTCAAGTCCAAGTTCATTTAGTATTAACTTAACATTGATTCATGAAATTTTGCCACCACCTGTAGCCTGATATAAAGATAAGTGATTAGGTTAAATTCGCCTGTGGTGCAATTATTGCAACACGAGCTCACTTCTGATTTCCCATTTACATGTTTAATGTAGCTTAGGGTCTATTCCTTTACCCGATTAAACGTTAGTTTATTAGTCCGAGGTTTTGGAACGACAAATCGGACTAAACGGACAAAAAATGTTAAAATAAGTCAGCGGCTTAATTTTAGTCTGACCCAATTCCAAAACTACCACTGGACTAAACGGATTTAACATACACGTTTAACATTAGCGTGCATAGTTAAATCCATTTAGTCTGACTAAAAAGCAGCGCGCTAAAAGTTAAGTCCGTTTAATCCGGAGATTTTGGAATGGCTTTAAGCATAATTTTTAAACCGTTTAGTCCGATTATAATTAACCCTTTAATCCGGTAAAGGAATAGGCCCTTAAACGTGTGAGAAGAAAATGAGGAGCGGATCTGCTTGCGTTAGAACACAGGCAGGCTGAAGAGTGACTCACTAGTCTTCTATATCATAGTGTGAAATACTATTATGTACTCTTGGTAGTAGTAAACTTAATTGCTGATCTAATTGCAATTGATTGCTGTTTTGTAGCGCGAACTATGCGCCCGCGAAGAGCGAGTGTGCGAGCTGGAGCGAGAGGCCGCCGAAGCCCGACAGGTGGTGCGGGACATGCACACGCAACAGGACCGACTGGTGCAGTCCATGCATCAGCAGCAAGAGGCACAGCCCAGAGACGACCCCCAGGCTCAGGTCAGAGGTCAAACAGAGCCCGAATCAGCCTAGTCTCGGCATATTTTTAGTGGGGGGCGAACCCCCTTTTGGTCTAGAGCACCCATATTTTGGTCGCGACCCCCCATTTTCGGTGCGGAGACTTCCTCATTTTGGTTGCCCCCCCTATCTTGAGCGGTGAGCCCTCCTTTTCGGATGGGGTGCCCTCCATAGCCACAAAAATTTTTCTGGACCGAAGTTTCAGCGACTTTTTAACTGTAGTGATGATTCTGTGGGGCGGTTTTTGTGTCCTTTTTTAGTTAAGTTTCCGGAAAACTTAGTGTAATCTAGTATCATTGAAGGTATATATAATTATGTATAAAAAACCATTTTTCCGCTTGAAAGTAGTGTTTTCATGTGACTTTGGTGTGCTCCCCCCATTTTGGTCGGCGCTCCCCCCATCCATGAGGGGCAGCCCCCCCTGATTGACTAAAAATAGCCTAAATTGTGCAAAATTTTTTTAGAAAAGTGCCCTTTTTATAATTGCCCAAATTTTTGAGATCCTCCCCACGGCCCCTCAGTTTTGGAGGGGGGGGGTTCCCCTCCCAATCCCCCCTCATATTATGTATGGACGTATGGTATATTATGTTATCACTACGTATTATGCTTATTGCGTATTTACAATTTATCAGTTTATTGTAGGAAGAGTTGGCCGATACGGTACTTTGGTACGAGCGAAGATTGGGTGAATTGACGGCCGAGTGGGAACAGAAGGTGGCCCAGGCCGAAAACAGAGTCCGCCAGGAGGTGGCAGAGGCCGAGGCCGAAAAATGGGCCGCCAAATTGGCCGAAACCAAACAGGCGCATCGGGCGGAGCTGGAAAAAATGGAGGGCGAACACAAGGAAGCGCGTCAGAAAGTCGTCTCAGCTCTGGAGCTGGCCTCCAATGCTCGACTTTTGGAACTCCAGGCCCAGCTTGACTCAGCTTTGGCCAGAAAGGACACACGAGAGGCCGAGGTTTTGGCCGTTTTGGGCCAGCAATCCACGGAAACGGACACGAACGAGTTGGTGATATTGGCCGAAACGGAAACGCAAACTGATGCGAAAGAGAATAGGCCAAATTTGGCCAGTGTGGAAAGTCAAGCTATGCAGGAGACTAAAGAAGAGAGTACTGACATGGGCCGATCTATAATAGTGGGTCAGGATTCGGAGAAAAGTTTGACTGTTGAGCAACTTGCGGAAACCTCGGAAAAATGCACGGAAACTGTGACAAAGGCCACGGAAAATGCTGAAACATCTACTGAAAATGCGGAAAAGTCCGTGGAATCTAGTAAGCTGACTGAAACAAAGGAAACAGCAACGGACAAAACGCTGCTGGAAAGCGAAGAAAAGGCAACAGAGGTGGAAGAAGGGCTGCTCGAAACCGACAAAAATGCGATACCATCTAAAGCAAATTTTTTCGAAAAATCTACAGAAAAGGACTCGGAAATGGTCGAAAAGGCCACGAAAACGGATGAAAAGGCCACGGAAACAGATGAAAAAATAACTGAAATGGACGAAAAGGCCACGGGAACGGACGAAAAGGGCACGGAAACGGAAGAAAGAACGGAAAAGCTGGACGGAGAAGAGAAGATCGCAAGTCCGTCTCCGGAAAGTCCGGACGAAGATCTGCTGCCCTCGTCCTCCGGCGGGCTCCCGGCGCAGTCATCGTCGGGCGGCAATGCGCGGCAATATTTGGTCTCGGTGCTGCACATCCGGGAGGGCGACTTTATTCTGGTGCGGCGCAGCACAGAGCACGACTGCTTCGTGGCCTGCTGTCTGTCGTCCACGCTACACTTTCTGTCGCAGCATTGCGTGCAGCCACTGCTGGGGGACGCACGCTATGCCCGACTGATGCAACGAGACGAACTGCTTGCTAGGGTGAAGCGGAAAGAGTATTGTTTGGCCAAAAAAGAGCGAAATCGATTCAATGTGCCCAAGGGCACGAAATTCTATAAGCTGGATGTGGAATTTGTGCTGCTGAAATCACCGGCTCCGGCTCCGGAACCGGAACCGGCCGTCTCTGAGGGATTATCTCCGGAGAGTCCGGAACCAGGGATGAAAGAGTCAACCTAGCCGGTGGGTGTTATTATACAATCTATGACGCGAACCCCCTACCCCATCCCTCGTTTATGCTTTTCTAATGATTAATTAAAGTCTGATCAAAAGCTGCTGGACCCTGAGACAAAAACGAAACACGTGATTTCATTACGAAAAGAACGAATTGCTATTTGCAAGCATCAAGAGTATATACAGCGACTGGACCAGCGGTCACAATAATCACGTTACCTGTTTTCTCTCAGGGTTCCGCAGTTTCTGGTCAGACTTACTTAATTTGATAATAATATATATGAAGAAGGCTATTGTTTGCTTTTTTGTACATTTTGTACAATTTTCTTTGCTTGCGATGTGATCCTTGTGATGTCGATATTGACAAATAATAATTACGGTTGGCAATTTAGTCGTGACAACCTGTTTTTTGCTTCAATTTTTGATCCGTTATTTATTAGTAATAAATTCTACGTAAAGATTGATTTATTTGGGTATTGGGTTCAGTAGATGTATTTTGTTTACAAATTAAATTAGGATTTGGTTAGTAATAGTACTTAATCAGTCATTAAGTATTTAAGTAATGATCAGTTGACTAATAACTGAATGGCGATAAGTATGTATCGATGTAAGTATGTATAAGTATGTATATCAGCTTATTATTGAGGCTTTCATTTGGCGACACTGTTAATTATTATGGCAACGTGACTTTGCTTGAGAAGTTTTTTCAATGAGATTTTGTGCTTGTCTTTCCCTTATGGTTCAATTTTTACCCTGCCGTGTGAACTTTTGTTGTCATTTTTGCGAGCTTTTTGTGCTAGTGTACTTTGTAGTAAGCTTTATGGCGATTACTGAATGCACAAAACAATTGTATATTTCATTTTTTATCGTTGGAATTGTAAATTGTGACTTTATGCTTGTTTTTCTCTGTTTCTGATAACAATATTTGAAACAGAACCATGTTTGATCTAGCAGCGGTACTCGGTATGAAAGTTAATAGAGTTAATTTGATTCGGTTGCTCTAATTTTTGAAAACATTTTCAGATATTTTTTATTATTGCAAAAAATTTTTTTTGCAATAAGGCTTTTCAGCATGCAGCGAAAACGTTTTTTAGAATCAGTTTTACAACCGGCAATTTTTTAGTTTAATGATCGATTAAGCCCTTATGAATGCTGTTCTCGGTTATAGCTGGAATTTTTCCAACAGAAATGTCGAGTCTCTGACTTCTTGACGGCAACTTATGTCAAAGTAAATTTAACAAACCAAAGCACGCTTGGTTTTAAACTTTTTTTATAACTAATAAATCTCCATATTTATTAAGACTTTTTCACGCATTTTTTCGGCGTAGACTTTACTGCAGGTTTTAAAATTGACATACATATACGTACTTCCTTTTACGAAGACGCTATTATCTCCCGCTGGATTACCTTCGAATTCTTTACTGAAGCACTGTGGCCTTCCGCATATTGGTCAGAATTGGGATTTAGTTTATACTTGTTCATTTCCGTGAACGTTTGTCCGTAACTTAATATTTAAAAATTTTTTCCAATACCAAAACCTTGTACTTGAACGAGTTTTTATGAGTTTATGCCAAAGTTTAGTCTTAATTTCCGCTAGAATTTTCTTTCGCATGATTGTGGGCAGAGATGCACTGGAGCAATCGGTGAGGGGGGTGCCGACCCCTGGCGGAGAAGGGGCTGGTCCTGGTGTTGGCTGATTTCCGGCGAGAGCCCGAAAAATTTTGCATTTTTCTATTTTTAACTCATTTTTGGGGCACTTTTTTGGCTGCAGCCGGAAAATGTTTGCAATTTCTCGATGTTTTAGTCAATTTTGTATATACACTTTTTCGGCAGAGGAGGGGGGTGTGGGGGGTTGAGGGAGGGGGGGTGCCGACCCTCCTACCCCCTCCTATGTGCATCTATGGTTGTGGGTGTTTTGTCTTGCTTAATTGTCGTAATTGTTTATCTGCTGAATATTTACTTTAAACAAATGTATCACTTTTTGCTCTCGGTGCCAAGCCTTTGTTGTTGATAATGAAATGGCGGTAAAAAAGTTACTTCTCAACTTCAAACTTTGTATCTACTAAAGTAGTCCACGTGATTTCCTGTGGTTTCACGTGATGTTGTTTTAAGTATAGTTTGAAAAGTTGGTTTAAAACTTTTGTCTGACACGGGTGGAACAAGTATATATACATATTTGGCATAGTGTTATTGTATGTAATATGCATGTGTATATATGTTATGTAAGACTGCTATGTACATATAATATGTGTAAACGGTGAGTGCAACGTAGTGTTAAATCCTGGTTCATATTTGACCGGTCGTCCTTTAAGACTAAGGGCAAGACATTTTTGTTGAGTTTGACTGCGCCCGGTTCATGCCCCTTGTCCTTGTCCCTATCGTTTTGTCCCTAAGCTATTTTAGAAAAAAACTGCATACCAAAATATGCAAGTTTTTTCCATGACGGTAGTTGAGGTCACTTCTAGATCGTATACAAATGATAGCTCAAACGCATTTGTCAATTTTTCACAGCAGCTGAACGAACTTTGTCCTTGTCCCTGTCCCTGTGTCCTTAAGGACAAGTATTAACCGAGCTTTAACGCTAATTTATTTACTGAATTGAACGGACTGGGCTCGTTCAAGCCCGGGGTTTAGAAATGACCTATAGGATTAAGGCTAATAGGACACTAAAGTTTTAATTAAGTCAAATTCTAGTCAACCCACTTCTAAACTTATTACCACTAGACAAAACGGACTTAACATAAGGCTTAACATTAATGTGCATAGTTAAATTAGGCCAACGGACGGTCAAAAAAATTATGTAATTACGTTTGAAACTAGAGTACTCAATAATGGTATAGGGGTGGGGCTTACTACCCAAGAAAGCATGTAGCCGAAATATGTTTATATTGTATCATTTGTACCATAGTGTGCTGTATTATCAAGAGTACATGGTGTTAATAATGCGGTCAGTTTTGCTATTATGTACTCATGATAATATTATATGCTTACTGTTGCATTGAACATAATTCAGTGTATATACTGATACATTAAACTATGTATAAATATAATTGTACTAATTTAATGTGTAATGTCTTGTGTGTGACATGTATATATACTTTTAACAGCGTTCTGTATACTAATTGTATGTAAACTAAATTTTGTTTTAATAATATATATATACTATTTTTAATGTATTATATTTACACACCCATTAAATTATTTTCAGACTCCCCCCCCCCCCCCCACCCCCCCCTCTTCCATTAAGTGTACTGTATATACAGTATATATATATATATATATATATATATATATATATATATATATATAATATGTGTATATATATATATATATATATATATATGTATATATATATTATATATATATTTATATATAATTGTATGTCATCTGCTTTATTCATTATAAAACCCGCTATACAGCCTGTTCTTGTGTGTACAATTTTGTGCAGTTTGTGTAATATGTAAAATGACTATTTACTTACCCCGTATGCAACATTTTATAAGCTTTTGTTCTCTATTTTGTAAGTAAGTATTCATTTGCGCTTGTCCACTTGTCCTTTTGCCTGTCACATGGTAGCTCAATTTAATTTTCGTATTGCAAAAAATGTTTTTTTAAAATTTAAAACTTCTGTTTTGTGAGCGCGACACGTGAAGTGAGATTTTGGGTAATATATCCTTT
>JASANF010017511.1:0-37694 GCA_030248245.1 Trissonchulus sp. WLG1_4
GGGCTTAGGCTTAGGCTTAGTATCAGGCTTAGACTTAGGCTTAGATTCAGGCTTAGGCTTAGGCTCAGGCTTAGGCAATAAAAAATCGAAATTTTCAGAAAAAATCCTGCCAGCTTAGCCTAGAGAATCCTGCCAACTAAGCCTAGACGATGCCTTAAAACATCGTAACGCACTCAAAACCATCCAAAAACAAAGATTACAGCCATTTTTGGCTTCGAACTTTGGCCTACCTTCACTTCCAAAAACACTGAAAATTCAATTTTCAAGGGGTCATAGCTCATAAAATCCAAATTTATGGATAGGGGTTCTATTACAAAAAATGCTTCTCTCAAGGTGCTCTACTCCAAAAAATAGGTCCACTATTTCCCCCCCCCCAACTGCACTTGATCCGGTTTTCGCATGCGCTGAGTTTATTTTTAACACTTTCCATGCGAAAAAACGTTGATTTATACCTTTTTGAAAAAATTCAATTTTTGGCGAAAATCATCGTTTTTCGACATATTAGGGCTAATCGTCGAAAATAATGACCAATACAGTCGTAATATCAGCCTTAAATTTGATCGTCATAAAGTAACACATAATAATATATTTAATACAGCTTTGTTAGCAACATATTTAGCTCATTTGTACTAAAAATCGTAATTTTGCCAACTGAAAAAAGAGGCGAAAGTTAAATTGAGCTTGCATATCAAAAGTTTTAGTTTCTTTTCGTGTAGACAATAAATTAATTACTCTTTCATCAAAAAATAAGCATCATTAGGCATAAGTAGCGATTTTTAATGAAAGCGAATACCATAAATACGATCTGAAAACGTCACTGATGCTCAACAGCAAGCTGGCACTGACAGTCAATTTCGGTTTAAAAGTGCAGCTTTATTTATGATTTCACAGTAGCAAGTGTCAAAAGCTTTTTAGCTGAGCGTTCACAACGAGTTAAGGTACAAAACACACTTTCAGGCTCTTCTCGTGTTACGAGTGGTCTTCCACAAGGAACAGTCTTAGGCCCTATTTTATTCCTGTCCTACATCAATGATTTACCTCACCTTTTGCAAAATTCTACAGTTCAACTATTTGCTGATGATACAAAAATATATAATACCTGCAACGATGGCACAAAAAGTGCCGATCTCTCTCAAAACCTTCAAATTCTGCACAGTTGGTGCTCTGAGTGGCAATTAAATTTAGCCGTCCCGAAGTGCCAGGTATTTGTTTTTGGACCATCGAAGCGCACCATTTACCTTGTAGAATTAGTACAAATAGCTTAGAAACTGTGTCCCTGGTCAAGGACTTAGGAATAACTATATCTTCTGATATGAAGTCATCAAAGTATTGTACAACTCAACGCACTACTCAGAATCATGCGGTGACACATGTAGTTCGACAGATGAGAATGGAAGACTCTACTCCCAACTAAAATTTAGTCCTAGGTGTTTGAGGGGGCCCCACTCAAATGGGGGTCACGTCGGAGGCAAAGAATGAAAGAGCGTCAGCGCGCATGTCTAACTTTTAAGCCAAAAGCCCTTTCTATCTTGGATATATCTTGCAGAACATTGGTAGTTCCAATAAAATCGGAGCTATTTTTAACTAAATTCGAGCCAAAGTGTGTCAAAAGTTTATATTTTCTGGCAAGAAAAAGGAAAAAAATGCGTCTGTTTTGGGACAGAGACAGAGGTCACAATTTCACAATATTCAAGAAGGCATGGTCCCACACAAAAGGGAAAAAGAACCAGGAAGGAATGTAATCAAAATTGTCGTGATGTAGCCGTTGGTTATATATACATCTGTTGTCTGACCATGGTCTAGTAATTTTACCTAAAAACTTGCAAAAAGTCATCAAATGAATAGTTAAAAAAATGGCAAAAAAATGACCCAGTCTCGGTCTCGGAATTTGGTCTCGGTCTCGGTAGTCTCGGTTTCGCAGTCTCGGTCTCGGTCTCGGAAGAAAACCGAAACTTCCATGTTCCATCCCTAGTCCCTTCCGTTATGCCCCCAACAGCATTTGATCCTCCTCTGACCTCTCCCTGCATAGTGTATATACATACACCACTAAAGTCATTTTTATTTAATATATATATAACTTGTGAAAATTTTGTCTGTAATTTTAGAATGATGGCGGCCGGCTGAGTCAGTTACATGGGTTGTGTTTGCGGGAAAACGCAGATTTATATCGAAGGCAGGAGATTCGAAATAGTGGAAACGCTGGGAGAAGGGTAGGTTTTCTGGTGCTGATTAGAGTAATTACTGTTGCCTTGGCTTTTATATGCCTGTGTAATATGCGTTTACTGCATAATCCGTGGTGAGTGGCGGTCCGAATTTTAGATTTAGGGGGTCAAAGGTGTGGGAGGCTGTGTCCGTGTATTAAACTAAATTTTTTCTAGTACGTAACTTTTTTAATTTTGAGCGTAGTTGTTATTGCTACAACAAATTACATTTTCACTTTTGCAGTCTGGGAACACTTGGGGCTTAAAAGTAGCGGCCTAGCTGTTTGGGGGACATTTGATTTGATTCTGGTGGAGTGGACATATTTTAATATAAGAGTCCACCTGAGAATTGTAATTCTGTAGACTTAGGATAAAAGAAACAGTCAAACATATATATATAGTGTTTGTTTGGCCGATTATCGGTATCCGTATCGGCCGATAATAGGCATATCGGTATCAATATCGGTATTTTAAAATTTCAAAAATACCGATACCGATAGTTTTAAGCGTTTGAAGGTAACGGCTGAGCGGATCTAACTTGATATTATTACTAGCCGTTACCTTCAAAAGTTTGCTGTAGCTTACGTTGTATATACCTTCTAAAGCTACCTTTGACGTTTTTTTGTTATTTCAGCGGCTTCAGCTATGTTTACTTGGTGCAAGAATTGCGTGGTAATTCGTGGCTGCCGCAGCGTGGAAAACAGTGGGCTCTGAAGAAAATTGACTGCCACAGTCAGCGGGACGAGTGCAAAGCCATGGCCGAAGTGGAAATGCACAAGCTGATGGCTGAATGCCGCTACATCTTGCCGCTGGAAGCCTATGATTTAGTGAAGGAGGCGGATTCTGCCACAGTCTACATGTTATTGCCATTGTATAAGGTATGTTTAGATTGTTTTGGTTATTTGGCCGGGGGGGGGGGTGTGCAGCCCCCTTTTGGGCAAAGGGGCGCAGAGGGTGGAGCAGCTGGGTATTTTAGTTTTTTAGAAACAGGCCTTGATTTTCAGCAAAATTATCAGATGTGCGCAACATCATGCGAAACAGGCAGATAGCGTCAAATTTACTTCTTTAACGTAAAAAAAATAATAACTGTTTCTTAGCTTAGGGAAACTGTCGATTTAAGGTTGTTTATACTCTAGGCTCAGATAATAGTTTCACTGTCACTATAATATATTTGGGCTAGTATGAAGGATGTATATTTATATATATATATATATATATATATATATATATATATTATATATATATATTATATATATATATTATATATATATATATATATATATATATATATATATATATATATATATATATATATATATATATATATATAATTCCCGAATCCAAAGCCGCCTATGGTATTTGGTGCACGGTTTTGACAACGACTATTTTTAGCATATTGTGACACCTGTCAGACAAATGTTTACCATTAATTAATTTCAACGCGTTAATTGCATTTGTTTTACTTTCTCGAGATTGGTTAGATAGAGTGTATCTTCCATGTATGGCTGTCAGTAGCTAGCGTTACAGAATTATTTATTGACTCTATGGCGTTTCAGAAGGGAACCCTACTAGACGAACTCAACCGTCGTGGCCGAAGGCGAAAGTATATCGAGGAAGCCAGAGTGCTGCGTTTATTCCACGATATTTGTTCTGGAGTCAAAGCACTGCACATGATTAAACCACATTCCTACGCTCACATGTACGCCATATCATACATGTAACAGCACCAAAATTTTGGGTACCCCTCCCCCCCCTTGGTGAGACCCCCCCTCCCCTGCGCCAACTCATTTTTGACCGCCCCTCCTAAAAATGACGCAATTTTTACCTTTTTTGACCAAAAAACACAGATTTTGACGATTTTTGGCAAAACTTTTGGTAAAAATTGCTTAAATTTTACAAAAAAATGCCGATTTTTTAAAATTTTGGCCAAAATTTTACTCCCACCGGGACCCTCCCCCCTCTTTTCTCCCTGGCGGGACCTCCCCTCCCTCCCCCGGGACCGAATTTTGGGGGGGTCTTCTTCCCCCCATCCCCCCCCAACTACATGTATGCGCCATATTATACTATATGAGTACTCAGTTGCAGATAATAATGGCATATTTTTGGGCAAAACTCTTTTGGGGAGGGGCGCACCAAAATCATGATAAAACACTATTCTTCATCGAAAAATTGTTTTTGTCTACGTTATTATAGCTTCACTGATCTGATACTATATGTAACAAAACACTGAAGTACTGAACGGGGCACAAAAACCACACCAAAGCGATACCGCTATAGGCTGTGGCTAAAAAGTCGCTAAAACATTTCTGAAAAATATTTTGGGCTACTGGGAGGCAAATTAATTGGGCCTCCCCTTCCCACTAAAAATATGCCAGTAGTTATATATATCTGATTATAACTGGTTTGACAGATTAATGTTTCGTGGTGTTGCCTTCATTTGTCACATTGTTGTACCAGGGTACTCAGTCGCATTTATATTTATCAAACTGTGTGAAGGTTCGCCTTTAAAATTCTTGGATGAAGCAAGTATTTTGTAAAATTATTATTGAAGTAGACAATCCATAGTTCTATATATACATATAACGGGGTCAAAATTTCGGGGGACCTCCCCGGTCCCCGGCCTAACTTTAGGGACCCTTTCCCCGAATTTTAGGGACTGTCCCCCCCGGCCCCTTGTTTTTTTTGGGGGAGGGGGGGGACTTCCTCCCTCCTACATGTATGATACTATCTTAATGTGACTATTTTTGTGACTTGAAGGGACCTTAAACCGGGTAATGTGCTGTTATCTGACTCGGACGAAGCCATTCTGATGGATTTGGGCTCCGCCCAGTTGGCTCAATTTGACGTGCCCAATGCCAAAGAAGCTCAGCGTTTGCAGGTAATCCAAAACTAGTGTTTACAGTTTTGACTGTGACGTGACCCCAACTACTTGGGTGGGTTGTAAGATGTACGGGTTGTAGTTTAGTGGTGTACAAAGTAAAGTGGGGATTTGGAGACCACTTACCGTTAAGACTAGCCAATTTTTCAGCATCTTTCGAACGCACTCACCGATTTCGTCAGAGCTGCCAATGCCTGAATCGCCCGTAGCACACAAATCCCTCGCCGTTGCGCCTATGCAAAGTAGTTGGTCTGACAGATTTTTTTCTCACATTAAATGAATGAATGAATGAATGAAAATGTTTGCAGGTTTTTACTACTAATTTAATTGTGTGTTGTAGGACTACGCTGCTGAACACTGCTCCATGGCTTATCGAGCTCCTGAACTCTTTCATATAAACTGCGGTGATTATATCACAGAGAAAACGGACATTTGGGTATGCGCGTAATATGGCAATCTTGCTCATAATATTGTTTGAGATTGAGATTTACGGAAATTGGAAACTATAGAAACGTATTAACGAAACATAGAAACTTACTCATAATAGTAAATTTGATTGAAAACATTTTCGAATGCTTTTTTTATCTGTCATTAATTGAAATAGTTTTTCAGTTGTGTAACAGCTCAGAGTTGCGGAGACCCTTTTTTCATGGTCAAGACCATCCGCTCACCTGAGCTTGCTGGAATTTTGGCCCTTTCTCTCTTAACGTTCTTCATCTTGAGTCATGTAAAAATAGCTTAAGTACAACTAAAAAGTGTCATTTTTGCGAAAAATGAACTCAATAAGAAATGAGTGTGACCAACAGTTTTGCCCCCACCAGAACCTTCCTCCTCTGCAATTTTGCCCTAGTTGAGGCCACTCTCCTTTGCTGAGGCCAAGTGTTGGGTACAGTGACGGTCTTCTCCCCATCCCCCAACTGTATTTTTGAACCTATTGTGATTGTCCTGTTGGTTTTCAGTCCCTAGGCTGCCTTCTGTACGCCATGTGCTTTTTCAAGTCCCCCTTCGACCTCGTCCACGAGCGCGGTGACAGTGTCGCCCTTGCTGTGCAGTCTGGCAAGCTGGAAATACCACAAAAATCTCCGTACGTTGTTTTAATTACAAATTGTCTGAATTAAACTGAAAATGGATTGTTCAACTGGTTAATTTACAGGACAAACCTACCCTTTTAAAACTAATTATCAGTAATTAGATCCGCGGTGCTCGCATTGCTATATAAGTATTACCAAGAGTACATATAGCTTCTCACTCTATATAGAAGAAGAGTGAGACACTCTCCAGCCTGCCTGTGTTCTAGCACAGGCAGATGCGCTGGTCGTTTTCAGGCTACATGTTGACATTCTATGCAACATGTGACTGGCCAATCAGAAGCGAGCTTCTATTCTCTGATTGGCAGACGCCAGTGCACGTGCTCCAATCATAAAACGGGATAGGGATAAAGGTTAATAACTGATTTTTTATTCATAGTTTGCTTGTAAAAACATTAAAAAAGGTTTGCAAATACCTTTGGGGATATTTTGGCAAACGTTCAGCGAATTTGATTGAGAAACTTTGAAGAAATTCAGAAAAGTTTATATCTCAAAAGTTTCTTAATCAATTTCGCTGAAAGTTTGTCAAAATATCCCTACGTGTATTTGCAAACCTTTTTTAATGTTTTTGCAAGCAGACTATGAATAAATAATGAGTTATTAAGCTTTTATCCCTATCTTAATGCTTATCAACGCATCAGCGATTATATACTAAAGTGTGTTACGCAGGGAATCTACGCGCTGATTGGTCAGCCACATGTTGAATAGAATGTCAACATGTAGCCTGAAAACGACCAGCGCATCTGCCTGTGCTAGAACACAGGCAGGCTGGAGAGTGTCTCACTCTTCTTCTATATAGAGTGAGACGCTATTATGTACTCTTGGTATTACCCTTAATAGCTCAGCATAAGCTTGCAGTCTAATTAATTTTAATGAAAGAATGCATATTCTAATTATGAGTCTGCAATTTTGAAGCCTCAGCTATCTAAGTGTAAAAGCTAGCACAGGTAATCTAATTATCCAAATAGTCTATTTCACAAAGCCTATTATGCAAAAGGTATAGGCTATTTTTCGAACAGGCTTTATACAATCCATGATGTAGTGGTGGATGTGATTTACGTAGCTCGTACGTATGTTATTGACGACTTTTGTTCTTTCTGACGTTCATAAATAGCAAAACTATCATTTATTTTTATGAAACCCAGTCATAATGGCATGAAAGACGGAGAACTGTTGATATTAAGCACTTTAGTTGGTTATTTAACATAGTTTCAAGTTAGTTTAAAATAGCTTTAAAGTAAATTAGCTTTTTCAGATACAGCCAGTTCGTCCACGATCTGATTCAGTCCATGATGCAGCTCGATAGTGACTTCAGACCGGACATTATGAAAATCCTCAGTCAATTAGAAGAGCACATGGAGGCCAAGGGAATCAGCCACGTTGCCAGTCCCAAATCGAACACTGAACAATTGTGATTGCATCGCGTTGTAGCAAACTATGTCCTTGAAAACCTGCTTTTGTTAACTACTCCTGTTTCTGGGGTTCTTTTCATAAATTATAATAACTGGGTTAGACTGACTAGATTAATAACTTTAGTAACTATTATGATTGACGAAAGTTTATGAAACTGTAGAGAACTGCTAAACTGTGTATCAATGTTTCGTATGAATCCAGTATGAATGTTTTGATATGAATATTGGTGTTTTAGTGCTACTTATTGACTACCAATAGTCATTTGAAAATGTGAACATTTTGATTTTTACGAATATTGTGTACTCCGATATGGAGTCGCTTATTTAAAATTGTATGTAATATCTTGCAGGTTGATATTCTAAACTTGTGTTCCTGTGAAGTGTTCCTGTGAAGTGAACTCACTCACATAGTATTGCGCTTGGGCTTTCATAGTACGTTGTGTGAACTCATGTTATTGTTAGGCTTGGCTGATCAATTTTTTCCCTGCTTTGTAGAGTGCGTTGATACTTTGTCCCGATGCTGTTTTATAATGACTTTGTTATTTATTTTTATTTATTGCCTGTTATTATCATGAAAATAGTAAATTTTATATTCCATTTATGGGTGTGTTTTCTGACGTTTGAGATTATTTTTTGTGTTTTAATGCTTTGGTGATGGTAATTTTAAGTTTTTGAAGTGTGATTTTCATTCACAGAAGTCAGAACCTAGCGAAAAGCTATAATATCTGTACCTTTATGATTTGCAAACGATTGTCCGTCAATAAGTTGGTGAAATTTGAAAGAATGTGCGGACATTGTAACCTAACTCTCACCTGCTTCAAACACGATTTACACTGAACTATAAGAATGAAAACTGATATTTACTATTTTTTTCAAAAACTATTATCAAAATTTTCAGATAATCCTTCGTGGCTTGTCAGTCTAGCTTAAGCCCCATTCATGCTCCATTTTGGCATTGCTTTGTTCGTAAGCAGCTCCAATAATACTGACCAAGTGAACTAATTTTTAGCACGAAAAATCGTGGTAAAGTCCATGTGGACAACACCAAACTTAACGTAGTTGTCAGTATCTTGATATAGGTGTCCGAAAATAATTGTCCTAGCTCCAATATTCTACGCATAAACCGCACTTCACAGTCCGCAGCTGCTCGTGTGACATACAGTTTGATTGACTTTTTCCTAGACGTTTATACTTGCATATTGCGTTAGCGTCGACTTCCTTACTTTTCTTTTCTTCCGACTAAGTTTTAATTTATAAACTTCTAGTTTGACCTGAAGATTCACTTGATATCATAGCACTACATCAGACTTGACGTACCTATCTACGGTGTGGGTGTGACACATTTGCCTACTGTTTGACTGAATTCGTTCCAAACTGTGACTGCTCTAATCTTTTTCGAGAAAGCTCTTTATAGTCTGAGTTTTAAACTCGGACTAAAAAAGAATCGTCAGCTGCCATTTCTGCGTGGGATCAGTCTGAGTCGCTGTATCGTCAGTATGAGTATTCAGTTTCCAGTAGGAAACAATCCCACTAATAGTTTTAACTAATCACTACATTTGCCCATTCCCTACCTAAGTCCTAACAGAATGCTCAACCTTCATTCTTGCGCATCTGCCAACTGCGCGTCATCATTCATGCCCTTGTGTCTGCTAAGCCTGCCACTTTTGTCTGTGCGTCTGTTCTCCCAAAATGTGTCTGTTGGCTTGCCATGAAATTGATTTTCTGCAAGCCTATTCCATCTTGTCCCTGCTGTGTGCCTGTTCTCGGCTTGTTGGATATTTTCTATTTCGTGTTGTCTGCTTCACTGGAAGGTTTGTGTGCTCTCACAGCTCCGTATTTTGGTGCTAGATTTAGATTTGGTTGGCTGAAACCTAACCTTTCGTTTTGAGCGTTTGTATTGAGTTTATTATATTTCGAGACAACAGCTGTCACTAGAATTGTGACCCGTTTCTTCTCATGATAGCTGTTTGTTCAGTTTATGCAATTCAGTTAATTTTTTAACTGAATCATGGTTCGCGCGCGAGTGTGAATCTCCTAGGGCCTTATTCAAAATTGGATGTAACGGATTAGTTTTAAATTAATTTTGCTAGTAACACAGCACAAAATGAAAATAGCCGGTCAGTATTTTAACTTACAAGACTTCGTCAATGGCTTATCTTGGGGTCTTATCCATAATTGGATTTATCGGATTTGATTCAACTTTGTTTCGTCAATAACGCAGCGTCAGTTAAACGTAATTTATTGAAACTTGGCACACACCGAGCTACTGTATGTAAGCCATGTAGGGCAGAATTTCAGCCGCCTATTTTCATTTTGTGTTGCGCTAGTAGCAAAATTAATTTAAATTTAATCCGTTAAATTCAATGTTGGATAAGGCCCTTGGTGTGCCAAGTTTCAGTAATTTACGTTTCTCTGTCGCTGTGGTATTTACGAAATCATGTCAATCTAATCCGATGAATCCAATTTTGGATAAGACCCGTAGAAAACGAGAAAATTGTAGCTGACAATTATTGCGGGGTGCATATTTTTGCCAGTAAGTTGTTTTGTTTATTAATACAGCTTATGGGAGTATGCATAACAAGTAGGCCCCAAAAGGGGCAAGGTTCCTTCCCCGGTGTCTACCTTTCAGGTTTAAATGAATTAGTTCTTTATTCCATACTTACCGTAAGCTGCTATACCTACTTCGTATCTTACTCTACTTTATAACTAGCTTATTCTAACTTAATCTAAATACGTAGTACGTACAAAAAAGTGCTGCAGGATGTTAAGCATCCCGCTGCACGAGCCATTTGGCTCAAAAGTGACACTTTGATCTGAGCTGAGCAAATCAGCTCTAAGAACAAGAAGCGATAAACACTGTTTTCTAATGGCTCTTATATACTGCTGGTGAAACATCCCGGTGCCGATTTTGAAAAAGTACATTGTTACAGCAGTGTACATCGATTATTGATTTTTCTGCATATACACAGACAAAAATCAGCAGGCAGCTCCCAAGCTGAAAATACACGTAAAACATACTGGCTAGTCAGCCTGCTCAGTAGCGTTAAACGCTATGAGCAGTTAATTTCAAAACAATAGTTCCTTCTCTAGAAGGAACAAAAATACATGTTTAATCGTGACACATATTCAGTGCCTAGTGGTAATAAGTTCATTAGCTGTGTCTATATAGTGGGCAAGTAAATTTAGTTTTTGGAAGCCCCGTCGTTTCAGCATACCTTGTAATTTGACCTTTATCCCTTGTTTGTGGCGTAAAGGTTCAACTTCCAAGTCTTGCTTTTATCAAATTTTGTTGTGTGTTTTGTGGCCAAGTGTACTTTGCCCTTATCGTGTGTGAACTGGGTTCATACTTCTCATGTTTCCTGTTGTGGTATGATTTCGCCCCATCGGGCGTTTTTGTTTGCCGCTCGCGGCTTGATAAAAGCATCAAAATCCAAAATACATATATTTCAATTTTCAATATTAATGCAGAGGCACTCTTTCGCCGGTGAGCAGTCACTGTCTCAATTTTTTTGACAGGCTTTCTTACGCTCGACAGTTTTGTAATAAAAATCCACCAGTAACCACCCATATACGTCGGACAGTCGTGACAGCGTGTGCTCGTCTTTCTCACTGGCGGATAGGAGGCCCTATATATAATTGCACACGTAGGACCCTATAATTGTCCTTACAGGAAATTCGGATGGGTGCGCAGCAACCTTGTTGCCTAATTTGGTTTAGTGAGGCACCATTTTTGCTTACTGAGCCACTGTTTTAAGCTTTCTGAGCCGAATTCTAGACATTCTGAGGGTGAAAACTGAAAAAGTGTTGTTTCCAAAATTGACTTTCAGCAACGACAACAAATGCGGCAAGGCAAAACATGATGGTTCGAAATTAAGTGGGGCGCTAGTCGGACGGAGCGTGGGTTACACAAGAGCGTCAAGCTGCGGGCTGGGTTGGGTCGCGGTTCAAAAATTTTGACTGGCGTTACCCCTTAGGCTGCACCCACCTACCGTCCATAGGAACGAAATTTGGTGGATTCACCGCCCCCCGTCACATATTAAATGTTATGTGTGCCTACGCTTATTGCCTCATAGACCTTCTATTTTTATATCAGACTTAAGCCTAGTTCATACTAATTCGGAAGTGTCCGGAGTTGTCCGTGTCCGAGTCTGCGTCCGTGTCCGGAAGGTTGTCCGTAGCATTTGTCCGTGTCCGTGTCCGTAAGCAGCGTTAATTCATAGTTATACGGACACTCTACGGACAGTGCGTATGCATATAAAATAACGCCTATACATTCTGCAGCGTACCAAACGTGTGAGAATGCAACCTTCAAAAAATCAATAAAAACGTTCTAAGCACACTAAAATGCAGCTACTGAGCTCATATTACGAACAATTTAATAAAATTTTGCAATCCGCGGAGGAATTTTATGTACATATACACAAACACACGTGATTAATAAAGCTTTCATTTGATTGGTTGGTTGCTTACGGACACGGACAAAAGTTGAACTGAATTCAACTTGTCTTCCGGACATCCGGACAGCCTTTACGGACACTCTCGGACAACTTGTTACGGACATCCGGACAACTGTGAATTAAACTACTGTTACGGACACGGACACGGACTCGGACACGGACAGCCCTTACGGACAACTATGAACCGGGCTTTAGTTGCAAATTGGGGGCGCAACCATTTCTATTAGTGATTCTGTGTTAGTTGCAAATTGGGGGCGCAACCATTTCCATTAGTGATTCTGTGTTTCGCCCCAATGCCTTACAATCTTAGCATATTAGCGTCCAATATATATCCATGTTTTATTTATTTCAGGCGGGTAACCATTGAACGATTCGCTTTAATCTGATACTGCTGCCATTTCTCTTTCTATCTCACTTTATTGTCGTGTTGTGAGTGTCACCATAGTCATTCCGTAGACCATGTCCTACAATTATTCCTACAAACTGTGGTTGGAGGACAATTTCGACCCCGTCGGTCCAACCGAATGGATGTTGAAGAATTGGTGGGTCTCCGTTGTCATGTCCGCAGTGTATGTGGTGGCCATTTTTGGAGGTCAGTGGCTGATGAAAGACCGGCGACCTTTTGACCTCAAACTCCCCCTGGTAGCTTGGAACGCAATGCTAGGCATTTTTTCAATCGCCGGTGTGGTCCGCTTCTCGCCGGACTTTTTCTTTGTGCTTAATAATTACGGGTGGCAGTTTTCCATCTGCGTCTGTTCGTACGCTCAGGGGGTGACAGGGTTTTGGACGAAGATGTTTGCCCTCTCCAAAGTGCTGGAGCTGGGCGACACTGCCTTCATCGTGCTGCGAAAACGACCCCTGATATTCCTGCACTATTATCACCATATCACTGTGCTCATTTACACCTGGCACGCTTTCAAGGTGAGTCTAGTGTATTTCTCTTGAGGGATAAACAAGAACACTAGTGTGTACATACTTTTCTAAAGTTTAACAAAAAAAGTTGCGTCACTTAGTTTTTTGCTAATTGCTAAAAAAAGGTATATAACAGATAGCTCCAATAAAGCATATTATAATGTATTCTTGATCCTAATATCGTTTAGTCATTAGTGACGTAGTGAACACCATACACGTATGAGTGGGGGGATGTGAGGGACCCGTTCAAAATCAAGGGCCGGGGGGGAGGAGGGTCTCGCATATTTGGGCAAAATTTGTTAAAATTTCACTTGTTTGAAAAGGTTTTACAAATTTTATAAAATTTAGGGTATATTTGGTTGATCCGGGGGGAAGGGTCCGCAAAATTTGGCCGGAGAGCCCCCCCCAAGATTTTGACCCCGTTACATGTATGGTGAACACTTGAATGGGTATATTAACCAAGTCTGCATCGTAAACCTCTTGGCTTTCTAATTATACTTGAATCATTGTTGAACAACGGTTTTCGGGCACTTGTTTATATGCAAAACTATGGCCCTTGTCCCATGACGAATATAATAGCTAGCCATTTGTTACTACATTGAATCCATCGAATAATGCTTTATTGTAACGTTTTCTGGACATGACAGCTGAGGTTACTTTTGGCCGGAGAGGCACCCAAAAATTTTGACCCCTTTACATGTATGGTTGATGCGTTAGCTGTTTTTGACTACTAAAAAAATAGTTTTCTTTAATTTTTGATGTGTATATTATTTGTGTTTGAGGATCACACGGCGGCCGGTCGTTGGTTCATCATGATGAACTACTTCGTGCACAGCCTGATGTACACCTACTACGCGGCACGGGCACAGGGCTGGACCTTCCCCAAGTGGCTGCCCATGTCCATCACCATTTGCCAGCTGATGCAGATGGTGGTCGGCGTGGTGGTCAACGTGTCCGTCTATCTGGTCAAGCGAGATAGCCCGGAGACGCCCTGCCAGCAAACCGATGAAAATATACAGTTTGCTTTCGCCATGTACTTTTCCTATGCTCTTTTGTTTGCCCACTTTTTCTATAAGGCCTACTTTGGCTCTAGGAAATACGATAAACGCCCGAGTAGACCGGTGGAGCCTCAAAAGCAGGCAGACACGGTCGCGGCAGTGAATGGAACAACAACGGTTCGCAAACGAAAAGCTCAGGAGAAAAAATTCCTGTTTGAAAATGGCCGATTCGTTAATGAGATTCTGGCTACCGGTGACACTTTGCTGGAGAACTAATTCTTTTTAAAATTCCTTATAAATTGATTTAGGATAAATGTAACTAAATTCCACAAATATTTCAAAAATCACTAGTGTTCATGCACACTTCGTGTGTTACGTGATTTTTTATTTTTCGCGGCTGAAAAGACTATAGTATGAATCCACTCGTTTTCGTGAGCGGTAGTCTTCAGTGGCTGCGTTTTAACCGTATATACATTCATCTCATTGTCTTTTTTGGTGATTTTTCAAGTTTCTGTTGTTTTTTCTTGTATACTGTTTTGTGTGTTGGCGGTGGCGGTTGCAAAGAAATGTCTGAAATGCTTACATTACGTGTGTACTTGTACTTGTTGTTATCTTTAGTCCTTTGTTTGTGAATACCAGTAATCAGTATACTTTTTTGTCATAATATTCTATTATTAGTGAAGACGCGGCATTACCTGAGTTGTTGACTTGAAATTCAGCATAACTATTTTAGTTAGGATTGTGAAAAATGGGGAGCGTCACTCTCGGCAAATTTTTTCGCTTAATATAAACAGACAGGATACAGCAGCCCATAAGAAAATTAAGAATTTATTAAAAACATGACATATGCAGAAAATAAATTTTTAGCTTAAATAAAAGCACATGCTTTTCAGACGCTGCGCCAGGGGACATGAAAAACTTTTCCTTTTTTCGATCCAAAAAGAAGCGGGATTTGCGACCCTCTTCCCCCTTATGTAGCAGCAGTTAATAATTGCTGCTGGAGTAAGTAATGCCTATTTTTGTGTTTTGTTGGTTTTATTTTTCCAACTTTATTGTTTCATCCTGTTTACTATATTGTTAAAACTGGTAATGAACTAGTTTGTGTTTCTGTTTGATGATACTTGTCACTTTGTCAGTTTGTTTCTCTTGCTTTCAATTCTTGTTTATTACTTAAGATTTCACAAATTTGAATATTTTTAAAATTCCGAACTCACATTTCCACATTGTTTACGAAATCTTACTGTTTGTCCGCGACATGTTGACAGTTGACGAAATATAACATTCCGTTTATGTAGCTTATTTCAGTTTTAAAAAATAGTGTAGCCATGATGTCAGGTTCAAAATTTGTAACCATATTATTGGACTCTTAACTGTAGTGTGAAAACAACATAATATTTCACGCAAGTTGTAGGTAATAGTTATATAATGTTCGGAAATGACCTTAAACCAGCTGTCGCATTCTCAGAGCAGACACCCTATGCGTATAGAAAACCGTGCCAAAGATGTATATCCGAAAACGCATGCCGCAAAAGCTGCTCATTGTTCGATTGGTGCGTTATTTTGACATGCGTATTTACCAACACTTTTTGCCGAACTGCGTGTGAAAAAACCCGATTTTTTTCTTTTGGCAGTTTGTTACGTAGAATGTTTCTGTGGTTTGTTAATTCAACTTTGTTTTGCTGTAGAATGAATATCTGCTTTGCTCTCAACACTAGCTTGTTCCACTCGTTTATTTGCTGCTATTAAATAAACTCTCATTATCGGCCAAAACGTACCTGAGGGGCCAATTTTAGTTTTTAAGATAGTGTTGAACTGTTGAAGTTTAAATAGGTACTTTACAGAACATTCGCAGTGTTGAAGTTAAAATAGGTACTTTGCAGAACATTCGCAGTGTTGAAGTTGAAATAGGTACTTTGGAGAACATTCGCAAGGTTGTTTGGTCGATCCATGTGTCTGTAGTCTCAAGAGTTCATAATAAGAAGAGTATGACACTCTTCTGGATCCCAGCTTGGCCGCCGCGGACATGCTGCGACCATTATCTCCCGAAAAAGGCCACAACTGTGGGGGGGGTACCCCCCTACACGAATGAAGGCATAGCCCTCAGTTTTGGGGGGGACCCCCCCCACGAATCAGACCATAGGTCTCAAACGTGGGGGGGACCCACCCACAAATGAGGGTATACCCTCAAATTTGGGGGGGACACCCCCCCCCACGTTTGGTGCAACCTAAAAAATGCCCCGGAGACGCCCCGCCACTACTTTGTGAGGTAAAATTTTGTTCCTAGGGGTATTTTGAGGTGCTGAACTCGAATCTGGGGCTCATTTTTGTCACCGCGGACCCAGCTGACCCCCACAGGCTAGGCTACAGTACCAACTTGGGGTCATTTTTTCAAAAATTGAAATTTTTCATGTTCAAGTGTTATTTTGGCCCCTGAACACGAATCTGGACTCCGGATTCCGGAGGCCACTTCCATCTAGGATCCTCTTGGACTCAAATATGTCAGGCGGCTCTCTTTTCCATACTACTATTCGCTACACCGTCGAGGCAGCAGATATTTACGAGGCTTTGGTACAGATATGTATGCATGCAGGTACGTAGAATTCTTACGGTAGAAAATTTTTTAACAGTTTTTTGGTGAAAAGCGCATTCTAAGGGTTTTTTGTGTTCCTGAATATTTGGATCCTTGGAAGTCCAAATAAATAAATTTTTGGGTTTTTTCTTTTATTCACCCCACAGTCCGAAATTTGAAATTTACTGAACCGTTTTTCATAATTTTGGCACCGGTTGACTTCTCTTGACAGCATAACTTTGAGACAATTACAAACATTGCCAGTAGGCCACAACGGGTTTGCCGACTGTAAGTCGGACACTCTATTCTAGCCAGAGGACCTTTTATTCTAGGCGAAGGACCCTCTATTCTGGGTGAAGGACCCTTTATTCTAAACAGAGGACTCTCTTTTCTAGGCACGGGACGCGCCATTTTAAGCAGTGGACCCTCCATTCTTAGCAAAAGATACTCCATTCTTGGCACACAACCCCTTATTGTAGCCGCCGTAGTAAAGTCCAACACGGTGCGAGGCAAAAATGGACTCTAAAGTTCGTGTTCCGCGAATCATACCACACCTAACACTACCAAAATCTCAGTTTCGAAAATTTCACGCCTTAGGACCTCCTAGAGGGGGTACCCTGAGGGGGTTACAGGGGGACCCAGGAGGGTCCTAGGCAAAAATAGACCTCAGATTCGTGTTCAGGGGCTCAAATTACCCCGAGAAACAGCAAAATCACAATTTCGAAAATTTGACCCCTTCGGCCCCCTAAAACATGGTACCCTGAGGAAGGGGGCTTGGCGAGGTCCACGATGGCTCTAGGCAAAAATGGACCCCGGATTCGTGTTCAGCACTTCAAAATACCCCTAGGAACGAAATTTTACCTTAAAAAGTGGCGGCGGGGCGTCTCCGGGGCATTTTTTAGGTTGCACCAAACGTGGGGGGGTCCCCCCCCACATTTGAGGGTATACCCTCATTTGTGGGGGGGGGTCCCCCCCCCACGTTTGAGACCTATGGTCTGATTCGTGGGGGGGGTCCCCCCCCACAGTTGAGGGCTATGCCTTCATTCGTGTAGGGGGGTACCCCCCCCACAGTTGTGGCCTTTTTCGGGAGATAATGGTCGCAGCATGTCCGCGCTGCTAGGCCACAAACGAGTACAGTGTCACACTCTTGTGATTATGTACTCTTGGTAGTCTGTACGGACACATAGACCCAGATAGGAAAAGATAAACGGCCATCAAGAAAAACTGAACGCAGAACGGCTGTTTAATTAATATGTTCGTCCGGTTAGCCGTATGATTGCCGTTCAGCTCTGTCCCTTAAGCCCAATTCAAAAACTTTTCAGCAAGCACAAATCGATCCTTACAACCAATATGTCCGTTCAACCGACGGTAACGAACACGTGTAAGCGAAGTAGCGCTTATGCCATGCGCTCTTTGCGTTATCTAACTTGCAGGAAGCGCTGTATGTGCGTTTTTGAATATATATTTGCGCCATCGAAGGTGCTATTTGCGCTATTTTTTTTAAATATGCGTGAAACTGGTAAGCCGGGTTTACACAAAGCGATTTTCGCGCAATCTTTTTCACGCAACTAAAACTTAGCAGTCGGGGCCTGGGAGGGGGCGGGGCAGCGAAAATCCGCCCCGCGTCCACCTTTGGCTCTTACTTACAGCTATTTTTCGTAATGGAACACTCAAGAACACAAGTTATTTGGTACGAGTCAGCAATATACCAAACTAAAACATCCTAGTCAACCTACTACAAGATGGCGACAAAACAAAAACTCCTAATGAATTAAAACTTTATTCAAAACAAACGACTACTATGCGATGCATAAAAATATTATCTACTTCCAAAAACCAAGAGCAACGAGAACAAGCACAGAGTAATAAAATATGGGACTAGGTAAATAAATACATCATCGTAAACAGAGTATACGGATGAAATAAAGTTAGTAGTATTGGCAAAGCTATTAGAATATTTTAGTTACAGTAACCATATTTATTCATCAAGTCTGTATGACAGACTTTTTATTTTAAGGGTTTACCGAAGAAAATAATTGCAACCTGCTTAGCTTCTTACTCTATACTATTCTAGGGTTTGGCGCTGTCGCACGAACCCTGATTTACAGCTTCACACGATGAGGTTTCAGCCGTTTAGTTGCGTTTGAACATGTTCACGTTTAAAGGTTACATTTACGATCTGCCAAAGACGTCACACAAAACCCTGAAAACCACCCCGACACACGGCACACCCGTACAAGAAAGTGCAGACAATTCAAAAAAATGCTACAAAAGATTTCAGTCAGTTTCTTTCAACGAAACATAATATGACACATGTCAACACCTACAATCCCGCTGTTTAAAGCGGTCAGATGTTCATTTCTAATTTAAAGTCGTAATTTTTGAGAATGCTATAGATGACAATGTAGATGCTGTGACAATATAGATGCTCAGCCTAAACAACATAATAATCTGAACTACAGCAATTACTGAAAAGTCTCAAAAACATGCAAACAACGCATCAAATAAGCCTGAGGTGAAAACAAATGCCAACCTATCTCGATGTGAGCACACAGCAATACTGAATCCCGATTATCCATTACATGCTCAGAGGTCTGTCCGCGGTTTTTTGTTTTCGTTTTTCGACCACTGCTCGAGAACATATTAAGTAAATCTTAACGAGCTAATTTTTTTCTCTGACTAAACAGACTTCACTAGCGTCTAGCGATACTGATGCAAACGCGTGCATGGTAAATCCGTACAGAGGTCAATTCATACTTGCTGATATAGTTCTGTAGTCGGAACCGTGAAATCGTGATTCATTGCAACAAAGTTCATTTATTTTAATACTAGTCAAATTATCAGGTGCGTACTGCAGAGGCAACAAAAAAGGTCACGGGGAAGAGTTGTGGCAATTACATGTGCTGCGGGTGATTTCGAAGGCAGTCCACAAAATCCGATGGCTTCTTTTCGCCAGTACAGATTTTATGTATGGCGTCAAATAAGGGAAATCTAAAATGATCCAAAACGCACATCATATCATACGGCGCACTTTATACGCGCAAATTAAACAAATGCGTTTCCCTAAAGTCTGACAAACAATAATGTCTAGTACGTTCGTACCCTGTTCCTAGGTATTTCTTTCTACTATCTATCATTGGCGTACCCTAAAAAAAATTCCGGGGGGAGGGAATTGTATACGAAACTGGTGGAAGAGTTTCACGTGGAAAAACTATCGATAGTACAGAAACCAGCACGTTGCCAATTGTCTTACTTCTCGACCATATTGTGAGCTTGCAGCATTTTGTAAACCTGTGCGGCAGTGTGTGGGCCCTGCAGACTTTGTCCGTTCAGCATTTCTTTCTCAAGCTGGTCTATTGACTGAAACAGCAAAAGCTATAACTTTGTAGCATTTTTGTCATAGTCTAAACGACACAAGGACTTGGGGCGGTGGAAACATTTAGCGAAAAAATCGGTTTGAACCAAAGAATTGTGGGCTCACTTAGGGAAGTAGGGAAGGGTTTGAGAAGGGAACTAGGCAACGTAGTTTGTCAAGGGCCCTTTTCGTTATCTTAAAGTTTGGCAACTTTAATCAAACTTTAATCGATTTTTCAGACCGGACAACGTCAGAACTGCTACTCTTTGGCTGCAAAGTTAACATTACGTCGCTCTTGGATGACGGGCTCAACGTTTTACTACGCACAAGAAAAGGGGGAGATCCCGCTGGGTGGGAGGTACCAAAATTGCTGTGCTGTTAAACTCTTTTCTAAATAAACTACCAGCCCAATGGATGTATCTACGCCTAAAAATAGCGTTCTATTTTTCCGAAGACGCAACTATACCTTTCCTGTGGTAGCAAAAGCCTCGCAGACCAGCCGATTGCGTCCGCCATAGCAAGTTGTAATCAAGTCGGCAATGCCACAGCTTTCAAAAAAGGTGGCCAAATTTGAGCCAGGATAGAAGTATTCAATGAATTTCGTCATTTCCATCAGTCCCAAGCGAATGACTGCTGCTTTGGTGTTGTCTCCTTGCTTCAGACCGTCCGTGAAACCGGCTCCACACGCTACCACATTCTGGAATACAAAATTTCAGAACCTACGAATGAGCCTAAGTCTAGCCATAAGCCAGCAATGATATCTTCCTTAATCCCCTTGGGAGGGCCAGATTAAGGTAAATATCCTATCCTGTATGTAGCTAATGATAATGGCCCTTCATTAACCGTTACCGAACCGGCCCTGGTTTAGCGACTCTATATTGCTGCTTTAATTATTGTCTGAAAATACCAATTTATCCTTACCTTTACCAGTAATGGTAGCCTAACTTCACCCATAGGTAATTTTGAGAATACGGACCCAAATTTAACAGTAACTTAGTATAGTAATGCGTAAGTAGGCAGGGTTTAGTTTTCATTGTTTATGTAATATTACCATCCACAATTGAAGCTAACCTTCAAAGCCCCGCACAATTCTACAGTGTGCGCGTCCGAGACAGTTGTGATGCGAAAATAGTCAGTCTGAAATAGTTTCTTCAGAACTGCTGCGTGTTCAGCATCTCTGGCACCTGAAAATGTACTGTACTAAAAAGTAAAAAAAGTAAAACCCTGAGACAAAACTAAACTTGTAATTTCATTACATTACATTAAATACATTACATTAAACTTGTAATACATTACATTAAATAAGAACAGATTTCAGCTATCAACAGATCAGCAAGAACGCTAAATATAATTACGCTCAGTGTTGACGCTAAGTGTTCATTAGGGTTGGTTTGATGTGAAAGCTGCATCAAATCAAATCAAATCGATCTTTGAAAGGTCCAAATCAGATCAAATCAATCGATTTTCAAAAGGATCAAATCAAATCAAATCAATTGGTTTTTGAAAAGCCCACATCAAATCAAATCAAATGAAAATAGGTCTTATCAAAACAACTGGATTGGGGATCTCCCATATCTAAGGGGTCTAAAGGGCAGAGGGGGACCGGGGAGGGTCCCAAAAATTTGCGCAAGCCGCAAACTGAATAGAAATGGCTTTTTTGTGCGAAAATTGTACAAAATTTTGGTAAAACATTAGTTTTTTAATCGATCTGGGGAGAGGTTCTCCAAACTTTGGCCAGAGAAGCACCTCCAAAATTTTGACCCCGTTAAATTAATGTGGTGTTCATAATTTTTGGTCAGATAGGCAGATACATTCTTTCAGTCACATTAAGTGCTAAACGCGGTACACCCTATAACATTTTTTACAATGCAGGTCATTTTTGGTCAAAACCAGTCCTTCGGCTTCCCGAAATCAGGCAAATCCACAAAAAACCAGAGGCTGCAAAGTGCAAACCAAAAATTTCAGTAGAATAGGGGTATTCCAAAAATTGTGCTGAAGCATCCAACTAAACCCTCTTCCTTGAATTGTACCTACCATATTATATTTATTATCTTGCGCTCTAAATACGAGCAAAAGCAAAACAAAACTAAATTACATTATTATAAAAATGCCCTTTCACCAAAGGGCAGCAGTGTGGGTAGAATAGGAAAGTTGGCTGATCTACAGCGGAAAAATGCTAATAAGCTTGTCAAATAACCGGGACAAGTTTTGCAGCCGAATAGGGAAACTCAGCTTGCTAAATGAAGCGGACAAGAGTTGCGTCAGAATAGCAGTCGCCCTGAGACACGTTAGTGCTTTCTGCACCCTATTCGCGCGAATAATTAGGAAAAACATTTTCGACACTTCAATCAACGTTGCCTAATTTACTGATAGCACCAGGGTTTTTTTTTTCAAAAAATTTTGTGTGCATAATTGTGCAAAATTTTAATTTTAGTGTGCAAAATTTTATTTTTTTGTGCAAAAAGTACATGCGTTTTTTTGTCCATTTAATGGCAAATATACACATTTTTATACCTCTAGATGTACGTATATACGTTTATAATGTATATGAAATCGTAGAATTGGCAGATTCAGGATTTTTTCCGGGTGTAGCAATCCTTTACTCCGTGAACCATTTTAATTTGCAAAAACAGATGCGGTAGGTCTGCGGGGGTTTGGGGGCGGCAACCCCCCAGGAAATTTTTTCAATTTTTAGTTTAAAACGGTGCATTATGAGCTTATCACAGCCCTGTCAGAAACACACAAATACCAAAATGGCGCCCCTTGTGTAAAAGTTAGAAAACGGGCACGTTCTGCTTATACAGTATTGTGCATAAAAAAGTTCCCTGTTCGTCGGCGTCCGACGAGCTTCATCCCCATCCGTCCCGAAAAGTGACCAAGGTTGGCCGGAAAGTGACAACAAAATTTTTCAAAAAGTGCTCCAAAACACATTTCAATGTGAAAAGTGAAAAACTGAAAATTGTTTGTTCGTCACTTTCCGGCCACCGTTCGTCACTTTTCGCGAAGCATGAAGCTCGTCGTACGCCGACGAACAGGTAGCTTTTTTACGCGCAGTGCTGTATACATGCCACATTTTGCTATAGTGGAAGCCAATGTAGGATTTCAGGAGGATGTGAAGATTTTCTGCGTAAAATTTTTTGTTGGGAAATGGCATATCGATTTTTGTAAATGAATTATAATTGCACCTAAGTGCAACTTTTAAGCCACAAACGACACATATTTATCGAAAATTTTTCCGACAGGGGAATAAGAGCCAAAGCGTCACATCAGACACATGTGTGTAGAGGCTTGAACAAAAGACAATAACAAGGGAGAGAAAGCCAGTAAGTTGCAGGGGTCTGGGGGCGGCAGCCCCCAGGAAAATTTTTTCGATTTTTCATTCAAAACTGTGCATTCTGAGCTTATCACCGGCCCGTCGGGCACTGTGCATTATTGTGCAAAATTTTAATTTTTGTGTGCAAAATTTTAAAAAAGTGTGCATTTGCACAGGGTTTTGCACAAAAAAAAAACCCTGGATAGCACACACAACCGTAGTTGACCACTGAGCACTATTTTGGATGAAAACAATAGTTTTTCGTCAAAATAACGTTATATTCCCGTTCAGCACCTCAAGTTAACCTTTTCCACAGTTTTTCAACAAACATGACACAATTCAAAAAATTTGGTCAAATTGACCATTTTGGCACTTTGCCAGGGTTGCAAATTGGAACAGCGCACATGACGCGGACCAAACAATATCCACGGACACCCCTGCGCCTGTATACTAAGATGCAATAGAAATACAGAACGAGCGGTAACGCATAAAAGCGTTATACATTGACAAAGTCATGAAAAACCATGTTTCCAAGGGTGTCAGAGGGGGATGCACCAGTTCTGGCTACTAGGTAAATCTGACAGCAAAAGTAATCACGCTGAAATGCACAGTATATGGGTTTATATTCGCATACAAAACGACAGGCCTCCATCTATAACGGTTTTGGCTGTACTGCCCATGGGTAGCCTAACCCCCTAATACACGTAAAATACCTTCCGGACCCCCTCCCTAGGCCTACAGTGACACGATCGACTCCAAAAGGGGAGACGCACTACCAGACTTGGGCTGTTTGCGTGACTTCTCAAAAGCTGGCGCCATTGAATTTTTGACTGCCATTTTTCGAGGCCCAAAAAAGGGCTTTTCCCCCTCCCAACAGAGCCAAAACGGCAAAAGCTTAGAATAAAACCCAAAAACACAAAAAAGAGCCTCGACAAGAAGGATTTCTTGAGTTATGGCGCCGGGAAAAAAAGACAGAAAAATCCGAGTTTGCGGAAGGCGATTTTTCATATCTCGGGTAATACCCAACCGATTTGCCTGAAATTTGGCTAGCATGTAGCCCTCCCCCAGACACGCGCACACACCAAATTAAAACCAGTTTGCTTGCATAAATTTTTAGTTATTAAAAAAATTAATTTTGAAATTCTGCAACGTGGAGTGTCGTTCCTATTCTAGGGTTAGGCGCTATCGCGCCTACCCTGATAATTTAGCACATGACTAAGCTAGCTACGTCTTTCCTAGATATCATATTAAACATACGCATGCTGAACCAATAGAAGCTACACACCAATAGTGGCTTCTGAAAACATTTCCAGGGCGATTTCCTTCGCCAAATTGGCCCCCATGAGTACGTGCACGGGAATTTCCAGAAATTCCGTGATCACATCCGAAATCAGTTTAATCCCACCGGTGGCGTCCATTGACAATCCCTAAAAAGTTCGTCACTTGAAAGTAAATAATACTTTTACGTGAATACACCTAAAAAATGGTGAGCCTTAAAATTTTTTCAATCAATAGTCAGTCAGTCTTGAACTGGCTAAATTAATAATCATTGAAATTATATAACTCTTCATTGACTGAGTTACTGGCCCGTATTCACATACTAAGTGTTACTCACATACTAACGCTAAGCGTTTGCTAAGTGTTAGCGCTTAATTTGTACTCAACTGTTATTCACAAAATAAACGCTTAAAAATTAGTGTTATACTAAACTTAGCGTTTAGCAACTTTTGTGCTTAGTGTTGGCTTTGGCTTGGAGTGCGCTCCCTGCTTGATGTGGATCCGGATTTCGTTATTTATCGGCATTTCCATTTGGTAATTATAAATTCGATTAAAGATTTATTTAAATTACTATTTCTTATTAATAATGTGTATTTTTCTCGAACTATACATTTGTAAAAAATGTTTTCAGCAGGTGGATTCCTGAAAAATGCAAAATCAGCTCTACATGTTTCAGGGGGCATATCGTGAAAAATATAAATTTTCAAATAGAAGTTCTTGAAGAAAAATTACTTCGATTAAGATGCCCTACACAAAAATGCAAAAAAAAGAATTTCGACAACAAAGTGCATTTTTTATTTTTGGCGATTAAACGAGCAAAATGGATCGCATTGGTCGGAAAATGTCACTAATATATCCTAAATTGCATGCCCTTCCTTCCCATGGCGACCAAGAACCTCCCTTACTCTCCCTACCCCTTCCCCACACCATCCACTAACTAAGCGCTTAGCGCTTAGGGAGCTCCCGAGGTCCCTAAACTTAAGCGCTTAATTCTAAGCCAAACACTAAATTTTAAGTATGTGAATACAAAATTGAAACGCTAAGTTAAGCGTTAGTGTTTGCTAAGCGCTTAAATAAACACTAAGTATGTGAATAACACTTAGCGCTTATAAGCGCTAACACTAAGTGTAAACACTAAGTTTAAGCGTTAGTGTTAGTATGTGAATACGGGCCACTGACACCTATAGTTGACAGGAAAGGTCCATTATTCTTTAGTTTTTACCCTTTTCGCAAGTGCAAGTGGTCTATCTGTCACCAAATGCCAGTGTTTGAAGCCCTATATTTTTGCTCTAAAACGTTATTAACTATGTTCTGTCACTAACTCTAAATAATTAACTATACTAACTATATTAACTACCGTCTAACATCAAAATCAGAGAACATCATCAAGAAACCAAACAAGGAAATTTCAACCAACCTTTATCAAGGACACACCGAACACATTCGGTTTTAGCTTTCCTTTTAGCTGAAGGCAAATTTTCTCCACAAACTGATGAGGTACAACAAATATGAGGATGTCTGCATCTTTAGCCGATTCCAACAAATCGGGGACAGCCACCTTGAAAAAATACAAAAAATTTGATTTTATTATACTCATGTTTTGATCTATTCGAATCCTTGAATAACCCTGAGACATAAATCTGCGCAACTGTAACACTACACTTAAAAGCCACCACGACATATACTACTATAATTGACACAAAAAAGATTTAGTGAAATTTAAATATACAGGTGACGACGTGAGCAAAAACAGGAAAAATGTAAAGCGTTTGGATCGCCCCATCTACAAATTCGGATCGGCTATGCTCGTGGTCGTTATCTCCAAACTCCTAACTAAGTTACATACTTTTTGAGTAAGAACAGCCTCTAGTTTTAACTGTTCGTTGAAAACTCTATGGTGGGGGAAAAATCACATGCTGTTTATAAACATTTCTGATGTTTGTTTAGGAACTGTATAGTGCTGTTTTTTGTTGTAAAAAGTTCGTAATCGAAGAGAAAAATTTGGCGATAGCTAAAAGTTCTTAACACCGAGCAAGAAAAGACTAGTAACCGTGACCAAAATTTAAACCTAAATCCACCCTACTAGCTAGCCATATCATAATACGTATGTAACCTGTATATATACGATCCCAAAGAAATATACAATAAATGACGAAACAAGTTACGTCACCCAG
Source organism: Trissonchulus sp. WLG1_4 (assembly GCA_030248245.1). Classification (NCBI taxonomy): domain Eukaryota; kingdom Metazoa; phylum Nematoda; class Enoplea; order Enoplida; family Ironidae; genus Trissonchulus; species Trissonchulus sp. WLG1_4. The sequence continues at coordinate 26,636 of JASANF010017511.1, forward strand.
TTTAATAAGCATTTCCAATTTCAGATAAAGACACAGAAGCATAGAAATAAGTGTTGTTGCCTAGGCTAGAACGACAAATTTAAAACTAGAAGGAAAACAGATCAGACAAATTCACCAAGGTATATACATATACCATATATATACCATACACGTACCAAAAAACAATCAAGTCAAAAATTTCAAAAAAAAATCTTGTGTGCGTTTTTTGCGATTAATTTTACTGTGCAACATTTTTGATGTGCAGTATAATGCAACAAGAGTATAATATGCGCTGCGGTTGTTTTGCCTGCAAAAAAGAAAATATATATACGTGTTTATACCTATGTTTACCTTTTCCTTTTCTAAAATTTTTAATGACAGTACGTATATAGTTTACATGTAGCCGACTCCCAAGCAAGTATATACACATAAGCATTAAATTAAAACTAATTTGCGTGTATGAATTATCAGTTATTAAAAACTTTCGGAGCGTGGTGTCTGGCTCCTATCGCGCCAACCCTGATAGACACTCTTACTTGAACCCATCGGCATGATAATATATACATACCACATTCTCCGGCAGTTTTCGGCCAGGCAGATATTTTACATTTTCATGGTCAGTGTTGATAATTTCGGACAACTTTCGGTCATTCACCATTTCCTCGAACACCCACATCGCGACGCGGTTATCGAAATCATCATACTTCTGAGCTGTGTAACCGACTATTCTGGCTATTGCAGAGCCCCTGAAAGCAATTACATTCAGTTTGCCACCTTCTGTTTTTCCTGTTGGGCCACAGCCCAACAGGTCTTTAATTTTGATTCTGGTATCATTAACACAGTTCTAGCGTTAAAGTGTGTATGTGCGGAGTGTGTTTTACACGTCATCTTCTATCGTAGCTATGCAACTGTCACACTAAAATGCCTTGTAGTTTCACTGTGTTGCTGAGACCGGGACTGTTCTTGAGAAGTAATTTGTTATTGTTTATTTTTGCCTTAGTAAATTGATTGATTGATTGATCGGAAAAGTTTCTGATATATACGTCTCCAATTGACCAAATTCGGTCTAAAAATTAAAAAGTTTCCCATATTTTTCAACACTTTTCCACAATATAATATAATATGCGTACATATATTAACACATTTCAAACAATCGAAATGTCATCCACCCGAACTTTTTTCCTGGTTGAGACACTGCTGCTGTACCACTTAAATACAGAAATGACAGATGCAAACGGTGTTTATACACCGTTACGAACGTAATAAGCGTAAAAATATGGTTTTAATGCATTCAAACACTAACAAAAGTGCTAATTCGGCAAAAGTATATATGTACGTTTCTGCCGAAAAGTTCAATTTTGAACATGTGTAACATAACCATTGTGAGCCACATGAGTGTCGTAAAAAACGGATTTTTAGTCTATAATTTTATGATGCAGCCAACAGGTTATAAAACATGATGAAATCGAGTTTATACTCAATAATACTAATAAAACTACATATATACCTAAAAAACGGTAGTTTTTTCCTCGCAAAGGTTTGTTCCCCGGACGTTTCGATGCTTATTACTCAAAAACGCACGCCGCTAGAATTGATTTTAATAGTGCGATAGTTGCTGAAAGTTAGCCGCTGGTTAAGTTCGCCGTTCGCCGCGAGCATTAATCGATCCGATTTATATGAACGCCACGCCACAGGTCAAACCAAAAAGTTGAAAATAGGGTTTTTGCCGCACTACTATAAAAGTTATATTCCACACGTGCAGAATAATTAAAGCATGAAAATTATTATTGATCACTAAAATTATTGTGATATAAATGATCAAGTTGCGCTGGTCAGAATCCTATAAAACACAACTAATTTTAAAGTTGCAAACAATAATTTAAATCCTATTATGATACTAAAAACAGAATTAATGCTAAAATTAGCATACCAATTTCCTGAACCAACGATGCATACTTTGAAACCCATCCTGAAGTTTCTAAAATTAAAAATACACTAATACACATACAATCAATTTATAACCAGAGATGCAAGGGAGCAATCAGCGAGGGGGGTGCCCGACCCCCGGCGGAGAGGGGGGTGGTCATGGGCATACATGTAGTTGGGGGGGGGGGATGGGGTGGGGGAAGACCCCCCCCAAAATTCGGTCCAGGGGGAGGGAGGGGGGGTCCCGCCAGGGGGAAAAGAGGGGGGAGGGTCCCGGCGGAAGAAAAATTTTGGACAAAATTATAAAAAATTAGCATTTTTTTCGTAAAATTTAAGCGATTTTTACCGAAATTTTAGCCAAAAATTGTCAAAATCGGTGTTTTTTGGTCAAAAAAGGTAAAAATTGCGTCATTTTGGGGAGGGAGGGGGGTCAAAAATGGGTTGACGCAGGGGAGGAGGGGTCCGACCAAGGGGGGGAGGGGTACCCAAAATTTCGGTGCTGTTACATGTATGGTCATGGGTATTGGGTTTGGTTCGCTTCCGGCGAAAGCCGGAAAAGTTTTGCACTTTTACCATTTTTTCATTTTTGGGGTCAAATGCAGTTGGGGGGGAATAGTGGACTTATTTTTTTGAGTAGAGCACCTTGGGGGAAGCATTTTTGCTTCAAGAACCCCTATTTCATTTTTTGGCCTTTCTGAGATGACCTGCCGAAATCCGAACCCTCAGTGATTGAGTTAAATGCAGTTGGGGGGGAAATAGTGGACCTATTCTTTTTAGTAGAGCACCTTGGGGGAAGCATTTTTGCTTCAAGAACCCGTATTTCATTTTTTGAATTTTCTGAGATACGACCCCGCGGAATCTGAACCCTCCGTGGGGGACGTTTTCGCGATTTTTTTCCGAAGTTCTTGTTTTTTCCGTTCTAATGGTGTCAGATTATTGGTTACAATTTTTTGGAATCAAAACAAAGGCTCTTTGACCGGGTTTCTGCCGAAAAATTGGCCAAATTCGCCAGAAACGTCCAATTTTTGACCAAATTCAAACTTGGCCTTAAGGTGGCACTCCTGAAGCTGAAATGTGGGTTTTGGCCATTATTTTAAAGATGCGCAAAAATAACCATGCATCGTAAGAACAAAAGTTGTTCAGGTTTAAATTTCCTTCAATTTGATGTACATATCAAATGAAAATTTTTCTGAAAATTTTTGGGCTTTTTTTAGCGGGTCCGTGAAGCTGGCGAAGAAAGTAGTAGCACAAACTCTCATTTTTACGGCACAAATTTACTCACATTTGTACTAAATTTGTTCCGCAAAAAATTGGAATTTGTGCCTTTACTGGAACGGAGAACGAGGGGGGGCCATTTTCGTGGTGTTGACTTCACAACACGAGGTGCCAACTTCACAACTTTTTTTGTCATCTCTGAAACGTCAATTAAACTTGGAGTTCTTTCGTTTTATACGACAGTAGCGTACCCAGGATTTCGCGTAGGGGGGGTTTTTTAGAATTTTGAAAAAAATTTGCATTGAAAAAGCAATTCTAAGCAACACTTGTTGTGAAATCATAGTGGTTGCAGGGATCTGGGGGCGGCAGCCCCAAGAAGCTGGAGGTTTTTTAGAATTTAGAAATAAAATTTGCATTGAAAAAGCAATTCTAAGCAACACTTGTTGTGAAATCATAGTGGTTGCAGGGGTCTGGGGGCGGCAGCCCCCAGAAGCTGGAGGTTTTTTAGAATTTTGAAAAAAATTTGCATTGAAAAAGCAATTCTAAGCAACACTTGTTGTGAAATCATAGTGGTTGCAGGGATCTGGGGGCGGCAGCCCCAAGAAGCTGGAGGTTTTTTAGAATTTAGAAATAAAATTTGCATTGAAAAACCATTTCTAAGCAACAATTGTCGTGAAATCATGGTGAATGCAGGGGTCTGGGGGCGGCAGCCCCCAGAAGCTGGAGTATTTTTAGAATTTTGAAATAATAATTGCATTGAAAAACCAATTCTAAGCAACACTTGTTGTGAAATCATAGTTGTAGCAGCGATCTGTTCCGAGAGTCAGATTTTGTTGTGAGCGTTATCGTTGTTACTGAATGGATTTTTTGGCAAAATTGATAATATTTTAAACTTTTAGCTAATTTAGATAAAAAAAGCACGAAAAATCGGCCAATGGGGGGACTAGCAAACCTGGAAAATACATTGTATGCAGGAAAAAAATGAAGAAAAACCATGGGTGACAAGGGCTGTCCTTAGACGTTCGTCCTCTACTCCACCCACCACACGGTTTTTAATTAAGAGCCACACAAAATATATAACTAAATACCAATAATAGTTGTCAGCATTACTCATTATTAATACACCATAGCAGATATAAGTCATGTATATACATTAGAGCAGTAATGAATTAAGGGCGAGATCCCCTCGAAAGAAAATTTTGGATCAGTGTAATTTTAGTCAATTGGGAACGTGCCGGAAAATTTTTTTCAGCGGTGTCATAAAACCAAAGAAGACCACAGGAAAAAAGTGAAAAAAGGGGGGGGGCTGAAATCACGAAGGGGGGGCTAAAATCGCGAAGGGGGGGGGCTGATGTCCCCCTAGCCCCCCCCCTGGGTACGCCACTGTTATACGACCAAAATTTATCCGTGTAATTTGTGCCACCGTTTTGAAGATGAAACACAAAATCTAGAAGCGAAAATTTGTGTTTAAAATTAAAAGATTTGCCTTGGTGCCTGGCTTCAGTCCGCTAAATTGCAGTTTAATTTTCACGCGAGTACGACTTTTTTGTTTTCTGTATTTCTTGAGACTTATGCAGAATTTTCTACTATCGTTTAGCTCAATTTAAAGTTGTTTAGATCAGTAAAGCTACGCATTTTAGAAAAAATGCAGAATACAAAAAATTCGTCAACGCTTTACTTCTTGGAAAGGGTAAACAATTCTGAAATTCTGAGAAATAGAATAGATTCTTTTGGACCAAAAAGTAAAAGATTCACTAGTCACCCCTGAGTTATATTTAACCCAATTCCGCAAGTAGAAAGTGTATATTATGAAAAGGATCACTTAAGGTGGCACTCCTGAAATGTGGGTTTTGGCCATTATTTTGAAAACGCGCAAAAATAAACATGCATCGTAAGAACAAAAGTTGATCAGAAGTGAATTTCCTTCAATTTGATGTACATATCACATAAAAAATTTTTTGAAGATTTTTGAGCAAATTTCGTCAAGAAAAATAGATTTTCACGGAAATGCCTTCACAAGCCAGTGCATTTACACGTATGTAATGAATTTGAAAGGCTGAAAAACACTAGCAGTTGTGTTTTACTGAAACGTAATTAAAAATTTTTGGTGTTTTATTGAGTGTGGTATAACTTTTTTGAGAACTAACGCAATACTTTCTGCATGAGACAGAAATATAGTGCGTGTGAATACAAACGCAAATTTTCGGCTTGCGATTTTAAAAAATTGGCTCAACGAAAAAAGTTGAAATTTGGCACATAAATGCACCTTGTCATCTTCGAGCGGTCGCAAAATTTGATTTTTGGCAAATCGATAGTATCTAAAAAATTTAGCCAAATTTATGTTTTTCAAAAATCGCGATTTTAGTGTTTTTTGATATATCAATCATATTCATCAAAAATGACTTTTTGCGACCGCTCGATCACGTTAAGGCGAGCAAAATGAGCTATTGATTGTGCAACAGCTACTTACTTGCGAAGAGAAATCGCAAGCCGAAATTCCACTCACGTTTGGTCTATAGTGAATGCTAATTTGTATCAATCAACTTCATTTTTTGTATTTAGGCATACTTTTACACCAGCTTGCCATTGTGTATCTAACATTGGCCCCAAACTGCCGTTTTTTGAAAAGTCACATTTCAGGAGCGCCACCTTAAGATTTCGCGGATTTTTCTTTTTATAATTGTTTAGCGGATTGAAGCCAGGCAACAAGGCAAAACTTTTAATTTTAAACACAAATTTTCGCTTCCACATTTTGTGTTTCATCTTTAAAACTGCGGCACAAATACACTGATAAACTTTGGTCACATAAAACGGAAGAACTCTAACTTTAATTGACTTTTCAGAGATGACAAAAAAAGTTGTGAAGTTGGCACCTCGTGTTGTGATTGTGAAGTCAACACCACGAAAATGGCCCCCCTTCGTTCTCCGTTCCAGTAAAGGCACAAATTCCGATTTTTGCGGAACAAATTTAGCACAAATGTGAGTAAATTTGTGCCGTAAAAATCAGAGTTTGTGCCAGTAATTTCTTCGCCAGCTTCACGGACCCTTTTTTAGCAACAAAAATAGATTTTCACGGAAATACAGTAGCTTCACAAGCCAGTGCATTTACACACGTATGTAATGTTTTTGAAAGATTGAAAAAACACTAGCAGCTGTGTTTTACTTGAACATACTTAAAAATATTCGGTGTTTTATTGAGTGTGGTGCAGTTTTTTTTGAAAAATAAAGCTTTTCTTAAATAAAATAAGTCTTTTCTGCATGATGCTGAAATAAAGTGCGTATGAGTACAAACGCAAATTTTCGGCTTCGGCTAAAAAATTGGCTCAACAAGAAAAGCTAAAATTTGGCAAATAAATGCGCCCTGTTGCCTTCGAGCGGTCGCAAAATTTGATTTGGAGCAAAACGATAGTATTTAAGAAATATAGTTAAATTTAAGTTTTTAGAAAATCGTGATTTTCGTGTTTTTCAATATATCAATCCTATTTATCAAAAATGACATTTTGCGACCGCTCGATTACGTTATGACAAGCGAAATGAGCCATTGATTGTGCAACAGCTATCTAGCTGTGAAGAGAAATCGCAAGCCGAAATTCCACTCACGTTTGGTCTACAGTGATTGCTAATTTGTATCAAGATTTGTATCAATCAACTTCATATTTTGTGTTTCGGCATGCTTTTACACCGGCTTGCTATTGTGTATGTAAAATTTGCCCCAGACTGCCGTTTTTTGAAAAGCCACATTTCATGAGCGCCACCTTAATCTATGCTTGGGCTTAGGCTTAGGGCTTAGGCTTAGGCTTTGTATCAGGCTTAGGCTTAGGCTTAGTTTCAGGCTTAGGCTCAGGCTTAGTCAAAAAAAATCAAAATTTTCAGAAAAAATACTGCCAGCTTAACCTGGAGAATCCTGTCAAAAGCCTAGACGATGCCTTAAAACATCATAACGCACTTAAAACTATCCAAAAACAAAGATTACAGCCATTTTTGGCTTCGAACTTTGGCCTACGTTCACTTCCAAAAACACTGAAAATACAATTTTCAAGGGGTCATAGCTCAAAAAATCCAAATTTGTGAATAGAGTTTTTTTAACAAAAAATGCTTCACTTGAGGTGCTCTACTCCAAAAAATATGTAAGGCTTCACTTGGGAGACCCTCCCTTACTCCCTTAATCACACTTCACTTACCTTTTCAACATTTTAATATTGTGAATTCACGCTCATCATATTTAATCGTTATGTACGTACTTGCGCTCTGCTGTGTGTGTACGCTCGGTTATGTGAAATATACAGATGCTTGTTGAATAACTAGTCAGTCTGCGCTCTGTTATTAGCCTGTGTCATTGTCTCGCTCTCGCTATTATTATACTTACCTGGTTTCTGCCTAAATGGCCTCCCATGTGTTCTTTCATTAAATGTAGTCTTTTATCGGGTTCGTTCGTGTTCGCTTCTGGGCAGTTTTGGCGTAGAGCCCTGCCGTCTCGATAGTTACTCGTGTGTCCCCAGGCAGTATCGGCCTAGAGAGGCCCTGCCACCCCTGCGTTCCGTATGCGCCGTGACCAGCCCCCTTGTTATTGCTCGCTGCCCCGCTCTGACAAGCCCATTCAGGCTTAGTGGGCCGTGTCTATTCTGTGTGCTGCGCCTACTGCGCCTTGCCCCGTAGAGTAGGTAAGCCCCTTTCCCGTCGGTGTCCGGCAACCCCGGCCCGCACGGAAGACCCCGCTCATCATACCTGGAAGCCCCGCCGGCGGAGTGGTCGAGGCTACGGGCGAGGGATGACTCTCCCCTAGATAGTCGGTAGTCGGTACCCTCCGTACCCTCCGTTCCTGCTTGGGCCATTCGTAGGTGCGGCATGAGTCGCCTTACAAATGTGGCGAGGCGACCAGGATAAGGGGTAGTCCCATATTGAGCTTTATATGTGGTTTTGACTGTACTGTGATATATATATTTTTGTTATTATTTTTTTTGTATTGTGGCGCTTAAATTTTTCCTTTTTCTCAGTCTTTTCGGGTGCGCCTTATATATGTGATATTTTGCATTTTGTGTGGGGTATATATATTTTTTTTGTGTATAAATCGGCGCTTCATACTCGTATATTTGTACTGTGCGCCTATAATATGTATGTTTTTTGTGCTCCCCCCCTCACCCCCTCCTTTCTCTCTCTTTTTGGGTTACTCAATTATTTTTGGTCTCCTCTGGTCTCATTGTGTTGGTCGTAATATTGGACTGTTATTGTGATATAATTGTGTGTGCGAGGCCCAGTTTTTAGATAATTTTGTGCCAATAATTACGGGCCCTATTGTCCAAGATTTTTGCTGCCCCCTATTGTCTCCTGTCATGCCTACCGTAACCCATGGGCAGGCCCTTACGTCGTGGCCTCAAAACCTACCGTATGCCGTCGTGAGCCTCATCCCGGGGTGTGTGTTTACGGGAATGATCCTACTATCCCTGTCCCTTTTTCGACGGTGGTTATGGCCCCCGATTCGCGACCAAATTCCCCACTGCGCCTACGCTGTGTGCGCTACGATCGCCTACCTGTTTGACTTTCCTGCCCCCATCGCTGCCCCCCATCAGGTATTGCAGTTGTCCCCGGCTCTCTCTGACTCTGTGTCGAGTGCTAAGGAGTGCGACGACGCACACCAGAAAACCACGGCACACAGGGTGGAGGAGTCCCCCTCTCCCGCGACGCGTCCTGACCCCCGACCCTCATCCAGTACGGCGGAGGTTTTGGACCCCCTATCGCAGATCCACCAGCGCAGACCGGTTAGACGGTGGTTGTTCACCGGCTCCCCCGCGTTTGATCCTCACCGACCTGATGCTGCGGAAGTGCCGTGCCGACCGACGAAGACGACTCGACCGTTCCCCGACCAGTGGTGCGACTGCACCCGAGGAAACTGCTGCCCCTGTGGTGAACCCTCCGACCAGTGCAGATCCAGTGGAAGAAGAAGACCGCCGCCCATTATCGGTGGCCCTGAAGAACACGGCGGAGAAGCCTCCCCCTGGGAATAGCCCAGAGAGGGAGAGGAAAATCAGAGAGTATGGTGCGTATGTACGCGCACTCCACCAAAAATTTGGTACATACCCAGGGGACCCATTTTCTACCATCTGGGGCTTAGCCCCCTTGACCACCAACATTGGGGTGAAAACTACTCAAAAATTTGCTTCTGGGAATGAAGCGGGGGAAGTCGAAAATTCGGCTGAGGATTATATACCTGAAATGCCTCATGCCACCCAGGGCCCGATTTATCGAAACAAAATGTTCGTCATCGAAAATGTTCGTCATCGAAAATGTTCGTCATCGAAAATTTTGGATTGATAGAAACATTTTCGATGACGAACATTTGTTTTTTCGATGACGAACATTTGATTTTTCAACGGCGAGTTCGTCATCGAAAAAGCAAATGTTCGTCATCGAAAATGTTCGTCATCGAAAATGTTCGTCATCGAAAAGTTCGTCATCGAAAAAGCAAATGTTCGTCATCGAAAAAGCAAATGTTCGTCATCGAAAAAGCAAATGTTCGTCATCGAAAACCAAATGTTCGTCATCGAAAAAGCAAACGTTCGTCATCGAAAAAGCAAATGTTCGTCATCGAAAAAGCAAATGTTCGTCATCGAAAAGCAAATGTTTGTCATCGAAAAAGCAAATGTTCGTCATCGAAAAAGCAAATGTTCGTCATCGAAAATGTTCATTATTGAAAATTTTCAGCGTTCGAAATTAGATCAGTCGTTCTAAGTCTAAAGTTTAGACTCTAAACATTCCGAATTAGAACATTTTCATTAAAGTCTAAATTCTCTAATAATAATAATAACTACTACTAACTACTTCCAATACTTTACTACTACCTAAGACTACCTATTACTACTAAAATTGAGGTACAATAAAGTATTGAATTTAGTGGTTCTGTCTGGTGCCAATAAATAGTGGCAAACTCTCAAAGTTGAATATTATTTTGTTTCAACTTTTCCGCAACATTAACTAAAGTTTTGAAAAACTTTACATAAATCATTTTGCCGAAAGAGAACTAATTTAATAGTTCAGAAAAGCTGAAAAGCTGGTTATAATTTCACAGAGCTCGGTTCATATACTCGCCCTTGTCTTTGTCCCTATCATTTTGTCCTTGAGCAATTCCAAAATTACCTGGCCAGATAAGCCGATTTTTGGCATGAAGATATTTGACCTCAATTCCAGACCGAATACAAAATTCGTCGAAAACGCTTCCGTTAATGCTTCACAGCAGCTGACCGAAATGTTCCCTAGTCCTTCTTGTCCCTCTGTGTTCTCAAGGACTAGTATGAACCGGTCTTAAATTAAGTACGCCTGAACCAAATGCTTGAAACGGCCAGCCGACTCTCTTTGCAGTATGGTCGCAGATATCAGTTATTCAGTTAACAGCTATTAGGGTCGATTCATACTTCAGTAGGGCATACGGACAAAGCCTGTATAATCCGTTTTTTAATTCTTACTTTTTAAGGCAAACGCGCATAGCTTGGGCCTAAGTTGCGTTCATATTTTTGAACAGTATGTCCGTTTGTCCGTATGCCCGGGAGTTTTGACTAAGTTGAACTGAAATAACTTTGCAGGGCATATACGGACAAAGTGAAATAGTGCGGTTTAGTATATGTAGATGAACGGACATATGGCTGACAGGCAAAGTGGCAGATGGCTGTACGGGCGAAGGTATGAATTGAACGGCCATTCTGCTGTTCAGTTGGCCCCAATGTCCATACGGCAGTACGGTTATTTTAATAGTTAATATTAAAAATTTGTATTAAAAATACTTTTAATTTCAAATATTTTATTAATATTAATATTAAAAATATAATAAATAATATAATATAATAATGTGAAGGTTTTAGGGTCTAGATTCCAAGTCCGAACCGAAGTGTCTCCGTCCTAGGCTAAAAGATAGGGCCTTAGCTCGCTCACTACCCCAAAAACTACCCAA
>JASANF010017512.1:0-39649 GCA_030248245.1 Trissonchulus sp. WLG1_4
CACCGATTACGTGCGTCTCAAGAGTGATGAAAGTCCCTCTCTAAGGTTTTGGTGAAACGTCCAATTGAAAGTGTTTCATGTTATAAATTGACATTGTCCATCTCATAATGACTTGTTAGTCTTACTTATAACTTCGAGATAATATTATCATGTATGAGTAGTCTTTTGTAGCGGAACCTGCAGAACTGTTTGTCTCTAATGCCCTTGTCCTTGGTTCACATCACGGTGTTAGCACGGACATGTTTGCAAGAAATTATTTGCTATTGGACATGCCGCAACCGGTTGTATCGACCTACCAAAACAAAAATTATAAAATGAGGAGGCCATGCAAAAATAGTGTAAATAGTGAAAGTACAGAGGTATAATAGGTAATAAGCCTTAGGTATACGGCTTATTATGACACTATGGCAGTAGTATAGAAATTTCTATACTACTTATGGCTCTGAAATGGTCTGAAAACTGCAGTACATTCCTTTCTAGTTTAGCTCGCTTGCAGTCATGTTTAGATGCAGTCCAAGTGTCAATCTGATCCGACTGATTGAGTGTTGACTGGTGACTGGTGATCTGATCCAATCCGAAGAATTTCAAATTCAGATTCCAAATAACAATTAATAGTTTTATTTTTTTTTCAAAGCACTTTAGTCAAAAACAAATTTACTCGACTAATTAAAGATGTAAGCCGCCCTGAATAGAATTTTATTGCAGCAAGGTGTTAGGCTCCAGGTCCAGACATCTTGTCATGATCTGACGTTGTCGGTAAATAATCTCGAATTTTTGGGGCATTATTTTCATTCAGGGTTTTTTCAGGAAATTAGAAATAAAGTTGCTAGAAAAATGGTATTTGTACATACGTTGTCTGTCATACGATATCAACCCTATTAAATTACCCCTAAACCCTTGATTAATAGCTGAACAAAACCTTTAATCGATTAAAGCCTGTTTAACACGAGGTGGATTTTCAAAAAAGTTCCCCACAGGCCACAAGGATTCCAAAGGGATCTTCGCGGAGCTCTCTCCACTTGTCCTCAAGTGAATTCCCTTGAAATCCATTTCATAATCCACCTTGTGTGAAAGTCGGTGGTCTAAATTTTGAAATAACTTAAATAAAAAACTTCAATCACAATAACTTTTAAATTTTCGTGAAAGGTACGTAATTTTCGAACCAACGTACGTCAGCGATGCGTTGATTGATTGCAACAATGTTCGGCAGTAATAGTAAAAAATTGTCTGTCTGAACCTGAGGTGCCATTTTTGTCTAATTCAAGTTATTAACAACAGTTTTAGCTGTCTACAATATTGAGGTAATCATAAATGGAACAGTTTAAGAAGTTTGGCAGTGGCCACCTCCAAATTTTGCTGTTCTAGTATGTAGTTTGCAAAGTCAAACAAAAGTCGCTGTTATGTATGTACATCAAATGAACGTCAATTTAAATTGAAACAATTTTTCCTGGTGTTCCACAGCACAACAGGTCTTTAATTTTGATTCTAGCGTTATAACACTAAACTGGGCAAGATTTGCATCTGTCTGCGTGTTGAACGTCAGCTCATGTGTGTACCTGGGCTGTGTGTGTCACCTAGATTTTCAGAGTTTTTACGCGGCCCCCTCAGGGGCCGCGTATATACTATATTCGGAATCACAGATTCCTACGTTAAAGTGGCTAGGTCGAATTTCTAGTGTTAATTAACACTAGAAGGGGAGGTACCTCGCTGCTCTGCAGAGCATTCCGCAAACAACAACTTGGGGAACTCTAGAGCTGCCGTAGAATGCAAAATATTCAGCTTCGAGACAGAATGGATCCTCCTACCTTCGGATCAGTATCAGGATGCTCAGTAGATGCGCAACACACTACCATTTGAGCCAACCGAGCTGACGAAGATTCTGAATTATGCATACCTACTGTGCAGACAATAGCACCAAGCAAATCAGCAGCAATACTAAACAAGCCCAATCTGCGGCAAAAGCATACAGTAAGCATCAAGCATTTATTTTTAAGCACATTGGCCAGAGGCCATCGTAAACCTGTTGGGCCAGCTACAGCATTATTTTACTTACTTGATTTATCTTCCATACAAAACATCTTCTTTAGCTATTTTAACAAAGTTTGTACAAAGTGCACAATAGATACAGGATCAAGACGTAAAATAAGTTATTGCTGCAATTAGTTAACAGCAAATCGACTTAACGAATATTGTGTGAAATGTAAAAAAAGTTATCTCCGGCTGGGCTCGATCCAGCAAACTTTTGGTTAAGAAACCAATGCGCTAGTACTCTGCGCCACGGAGACCACAGAGCAAGATCGCTTAGTTGCCGTTGAATATTTTAGGTACGAGGATTTTAACGCTGTGAACCTGGGCCAACGTTTCACAAAATTTTCCAGTCCTAAGTCCTAAATTTTACGATTTTGCAAATAAGGATTTATGTGCCGTGTTAGGATAACTGTTTTTGGAACTTGATGTTAGGATAACTGTTTTTGGAACTTGATTACTATATTTATTGTTATCAATTTGCTTAGGATATTTTATATCCTATTAATAATATCCTAATGTACTTTTAGTGAAGTCTAGGGACTCTGTGATCTCTGTGGTCGAGTGGTTAGTTTGATAGATTCTCAACCATGAGGTCATGGGTTCGATTCTAAGTTGGTAACTTTTTGGCAGTCTTTTGCATTTCGAATTACTTCTCAACAATAGCCCCGATCTCAACAACACAGTAAAACTACAAGGCATTTTAGTGTGACAAATGCACATCTAAGACAGAAGATGTGTAAAACACACTCCGCACATAAACACTTTAACGCTAGAACAGTGTTAAAGATACCAGAATCAAAATTAAAGACCTGTTGGGCTGTGGCCCAACAGGAATAAATATTGGACTGCATTCATGTTGTCCGATTTATTGAATCAATTGAATTGAATAATCACTATCTAATTTGTAGGTAATACTCTTGGTAATATCTAATCTAGTACTAGTTATCTGTGTACACACTACACAGGTCGTGATTTGCGAAGAACGCTAACAGAATTTTTAATAGGCAAAGTTAACATCTTCTTGCCAGAGGTGTCATATTGTAGTGGTTAGCACTCAGGATTCCAAATCCTGTGATCCCGAGTTCAAATCTCGGTGAGGCTTCTCTTTTTAAAAACACAAGTTTTCTTATTTGTTTAAAACACTTTTTTCGACTTCAAAAATTGGTCTACCATTCACTTTTTTGTCGTTATTTGAAAAACTTTGTAGCTACATACTCAGCAGCGAATGTGCGCAGAAATAGGTATTTAAAATCTTTTTTTCCACAAGAAGTGGCCGCGTATAATATTTCCTCTGGAATATTGACACTCAGGCCTCACAATCTAACAGCTGCTCACTCAGCAGAAGAGCTTGTCGTTGCTTAATCCTAATCCGCTTCCCTGAAGTGAATCGACTGTTCTGCTATAAGACCGAAATGTCGGGTAGAAATTTTTCAAAAAGAGTTGCCGGATTGGATTTGAGCCATCAACCTTCCGATTACGGATCGGATGCCCTGCCAACTGAGCTAACCGCCCACATACACACATTTGATGTAAAGCCGTATCAAGTAAAATGCAAAACAGAGCTACTCAAGTGTCAGTCTGGACTGAACATAAAAACGGCAATTAGAGCTTCAATATAAATTGAAATAAAATCAAACTCAAATCGAGAATCTCATTCGTTTAAGCGCCGTGAGTTCTTACCAACATAATTTAATGTTTCTGTGTCTCTTGAAACAGTGATGGTGATTACCTAAGTTAGCGTGACCAGTCATTTAACGGTTCACCTCGGGAAAGTCTGACATAAAGCTTACAAATATTTAAGTAAGAATTTCGACGTTTTTGTTTGAGTGTACTTTTTGGTATTTGTACGTTTAAGTAAATTTTGAACAGATACTTCTGTTTGAACAGATATATACTTTAGTTGACGGAATTTGTATTTCGTGCAAGATATAGTCACTCGAATGTATAATACAGTATGCACTTATCACTTAGTAAAAGATCTCGTTCGTACATAATTTGTTATGTACAAATACATCGTGCTATAACCTACACTTAATGTTTGTGACCGGCCGGAATTAGGCCGGCAAAACAATCCGGCAGGCTAAGTTTATGCCAAAATGACACTCTGGACTTGGATCAATTGGTTTTATTCAAAAATTCGGCTGCTCCGGCCGGCCGGCTTTTACCGGCCAGCCGGCCGAACTTCTCTGCCGGCCCGGCTGCCGGCCGGCCGAAGCGGCCGAATTTTTGGATAAAACCAATTGATCCAAGTCCAGAGTGTCATTTTGGCATAAACTTTAGCCTGTCGGATTGTTATGCCGGCCTAATTTTGTCAGTCGGTGGAATCTGGCTGGCCGGCCGGTGTTTTTAAATTCAACGCGCCGGCGGCTTTCGCGGCCGGTCACAAACACTACCTACACTTACGAGCTTCTAAGCAAAATAACGATCAAAAGTATAAATGATATGAATATAATATATAATATGATATAATAAATTATATAAATGTCAAATGATCATGTTTTGATTTCTCAAAGTCAGACATCACCTTTACAAAACATACTAAAGTAAGACCTAGTATTAATTTAGAAATATGATTAGTACCCATGAGACTCTATCATATATAATATTGCAGGTATTACCGTCTTCTACCGCTCGGAACCAGAGATGCATTATCGTGCGCTGTGTCTGACCTTCATGTGCCAACTTTTAGTATTCACTGGAACTAACGGAATGTCACAGACTCGCAGTAAACGCTTTCTGGGTATCGCGTCACTGCATACAATTCTCAGTAAACCAAGTAAGATCTACAGTACATAATAGTGTCTCACTCTTATAGAAGAACACTGAGACATTTTGTTTAGTGCCTGTAATTAGCGCAGGAAGATGCACTCGTCGATATCGGGTTACTTCTTTACGTTTTCTAAGAATAATCATCGCGCAGGATCATTACATTGCACGTTTTAGGAGGTACATAATCGCTCGTGCGTTGATAAGTGCCAAGAAACTCTGCTATAAGAGCGAGGCACTAATGTACTCTTGGTAAGATGAGAGTATTTTTTTGCAACCGACCTTTTTTAGGTCATCAGCTGGTTTATTATTTTAATGTTCAGTAATATTATAATTCAAAATATTTTATAGTAAAACACATCTGTACAAAATGATATCATGCCCAACAAAAATGCACAATGAAGCGAAAAACAATGTATAAATCACACAAAGACGTACTCAATTTTTGTATACATAGGCAAGTAATTGTACACTATACTTGACGCACTATGATAGGCAATTTAAGTACAATTTATTTAAACTGTTTTTAGCATGGAATGCTTTAACAAATGGTCCGTTATTAGACGATGCTGATGGTGAAACTGAAAATGTGAAATACATCAAAATGTCAGATGCTTTCATGGCGCCTCTCAGCATATCCAACTACGGAATCGGTCAAAAGATACATCGATAGAGTTTACTGTAATTATTTGTAATGTTATGTAGTACTGACCATCAAAGTTGTATCAGAATACACAATTTTCTTGTTATTATTTTATTAAACAGCAAAACGTTAAACTTTGACGTTGCCTCTAAAGATTTGAGCTATCTATTTAGCTAATGTGAACATTCTGCTAAATATCTCGCTAATTTAGTTTTATTCTCTAGAAAATTAAAAACAACAGCTTTCAGAAATTAAAATTGAAACCTTGACCTCACTGACCTCACTGAATTGTGTAAGTCTACTTAAGATTTCGATGATACATACTGACTACGTCTTGGCACTTCTTCAATCCGCTTGCTGTTTTCATTTCGACATGTTGCGATAATAAAAAATGCCATAACTTGTACTACTTAGGAGAAGAAAAACAAAAATAGTAGTATAATCTTTGTATATAATTTGTTAGGAGCCCAAAAATTAAGCTAATCAGTGATAAATGATAAGTGATAACAGTGAGAGTGATAAGTGAATTGCCCTAAATATCTTATAAGGTAAACACTTTTGAACAAATGTGATACGAACTAATGTGATCAAACAAATGTTTTAAGAAATTAGGTATTCGGTTTTTATTATTATATTCACTGGGATTAATTGGCTGAATTAAACTGGTTACAAACGCTGTTTCACTAATATATATGTGACTGTGTGACCAAAATGCTGGACCCTGAAGGCCAGTTTACACGACCAAACTTGCACCAAACTTACGCCAAACCAAACTTGCTCCAAACTGAAGGTTTGGTCCAAATTTCCACCAAACTTTGCATTCACACGACCAAACAATCACCAAACCAAACTGCCCCAAACTCAAAGCAAATTTGCACCAAACAGCCAATCAGAAGCCACCACAGCAACGAGCGCGCATTTAAACTTTTAGTTCAAATTCGAGTTTTGTCAAAGTAAAGCACAATTTTTGTGTTTAAATATAAATAGACGTTATAACTTTGAGAATGATAGTTTATTCGGGTTTATATTGTTGTTTATAACCACAACACACCATTCGTACATACCTTTTACACGAGGGTTCGTTTTGTAAGCTCTTGTACCTACAATTCTATTGTCCTTGTATATACTACGTTAGACGAAAATATTGGCTATTTTTAAAAATTTTGGCCCAAATTCAGGTAGAGTATAAATTTGATCTGTAGAAATACCTTGATATACCTGGATTCGTAGGGGGTCCCCACAGCTTAGGCTCATGCCTTGATTCGTGTAGAGGATATATATCCCTTATAACTGTAGCTTTTTTCAGTAATGGTCTCAGCTCAGCAAGTCCGAGGACGCGATAGAACCCGGTACCGGTTTAACAAAACCACTTGTGCGAAATGCACCCAATGTTTTCTGCTTTTTTTCGTATACTTATGTTTTCTGCACTGAACGCTGAACAGTTTCTGTAAAACTCATTAAGCAGATATCGACTGCATGGTACTTTTATAACTTATTATCAGACTATTAGGGTGGATTTCACAAAGTTGGTTTTACTAAACCATTGGTTTTACGTTTTGCATGATTAGCACATAATTTCATTACGAAATATCGCCTGATTCGTTACGAATTTCCCAGATTTTCTTAAACCATTGGTTTAGCTCAGCTGAAATATCAGCAAAACAGAGACCTGCTGCGCTGCAGGTTTGAAATTTCAACTCAGATAAACCAATGGTTTAAGAAAATCTACGAAATTCGTAACGAATCAGACGATATCTCGTAATGAAATTATGTGCAAATCATGCAAAACGTACGTAAAACCAATGGTTTAGTAAAACCAGCTTTGTGAAATCCACCCTTATTGTCCATAAAATTCACTCATCAATTGGAACATACCTGTAGACTGAGGAAAAATGTTTTTTTGTAGTAATTTGGGGCACAAAAATTCGTGTTCTTTGTAGAAATTAATCAGCGCAATCGCATTATTAATGCCCCACAGATTGTTCTCAGCAGCCATTGTGTTACAAAAAAAAACTCAGCAGTAAAAATCAATATCGTAGGCAGACTACGCTTGTGCATATAAACAATGCTGGGAAAATGTTGCTGTGCAGTTGAATACTTAAATTTGATTGGCTGTTTGGTCAAACCACCAAACCAAGTTTGGTGGTCCACCAAACTAGAGTCGGCCGTTTGGTCTGAGTTTGGAGTGAGTTTGGAGCATGTTTGGTGTGTATTCACACGACCAAACTCACACCAAACTTACACCAAACTCGAGTTTGGAGCAGGTTTGGTTTGGCGTGAGTTTGGTGCAAGTTTGGTCGTGTAAACTGGCCTTGAGACAAAACAAACACGCGATTTTATTACAAAAAGAACAAATTGCACAGCGAGCAGTTCAAGAATCAATATACCTCCTTCATCTCAGAGTTCAAATTGATTCAATGACGACTGTCAATGATTTTTTATCTGTTGCAAACATATCTGTTACAATTAGTTACAAAATATTTCAGTACAAAAATATACATACATCTTGGGCAATCATTCTTTCTATACAACACGGGTATATTTTCATGTATCACCAACTGAATAGACCCCCACATAATTTTAGCGATGGCTGCATTATGGATGACTTTCGTGCAATAGCGGCTATAACCACAGCGATAGCTGCGACAGATTGCTGTTTATACCATATCGCCGGGGCTATCGCTGCGATAGCGAAATTTATTGCAGCCAATTCGCCTGTGATCATAGCGACTCATAGCCAATGACAATTTTGGCGATTTTAAGACCTAATAGTTGTGCTTTAGCAGCGAATCAATTTAATTACGTACGTAGGTATACGTAACAAGCGACAGCAACAGCGATACGTATGTATATTGTGGATGCTTAGTGGCACTCACACTCAATTAGCGTTTTGAATTTATATTTAACGTACATATTTGCAATATGGGGGAGAAGCGGGGAAGGAGGGGGTGGCTGGGGGCCTGACCTTGTCGGGGGGGGGGGGGGGTGGAAACATGGGCTATGTGCCTAGTCTATGGTAAGGGTATCACTTTCCTATGATGCTGTTGTTGAGAGGGGGTGTGTTAAATTTCTGCCATATCTGTATGACAAAGGAGGTCCTCAGTTTTCTCTTAGCTGCAAATTAAGGGAGGTAATGTGTTATTTAGTTGGTGATGCATGATAATGAAGCCATACAAAAAAGTTTCAAATCATCCACATATTGCCACAATAGCAGTCAGTATTGTAATTAAATGCCGTTGTGTTACCATACATTAAATCCTTTGAGCATGACCGCAACAGAAAGACCAAGAGATACCAAGCTCATAATCAAGGCAAAGAAGAAACCAAATAAAGCCGCGTTACGGATATACGCCGACATACCTAAAAATATTAAGAAACCCTTTCATACCAATTATGGGATCATCATAGTTGCTAGAGGATCAATGTTTATGTGAGTGTTCGCTGTCGCTGATCAGAAAGTTTGACTGAATTCTGTTTGCTCAGGACTGGATCATGAATAACCTAAAAATGCTCTTTGACAATGAGAAAGTTCAGAGACCTATTAAGGGTCGATTCATAATTACAGCCTTTACGTCGTTCAGCCGTTAAAATTTCGAAATATATAATCGTGACACAAGTTGATTTTAAACACTATTAATGACTTGATTATTTTGTAATTTTGCCGGCTGAGCGGACAAACGCATGTAAGTATGAATCGATGCTTAATCAAAACGTCATTTAAAAGTTGTTCTTTCACATATTTTGAAGGAATGGCCATGGATGCACATGTTTGAGATATCAACATTGTGAGACAACAGGGAACAATTAAAGAGAATATGTAAACAAACATATGCGGATGAACAATTTTGGTCACCTCAAAAATTAGCTTCATTAAAAAACAAGATAGCGAATGGTCACTCTTGCTTGTTAAACGAAATATGAATAGCAAACTAAACACACAACACTAAAAAAGACAACGACAACAATAACTATAACTAACTGTAGTGAGTTTTATGTGGTATGCAATTATAGCAATTGGTGACCAATCAAATGCAGTAAACTGACAGATATTTTTTTGTGATAATACTAAAAAAACCCCATCTCTGTAAGCTGCATACGTATGAGTTTAATAATAGTTCACGAATTCTAATGCTTTAACTTAAACTGCACGATTTTACTTATTTAATGTATATATAGTATTTAAGTCATAAGTAATAAGTAATGATAAAGTCAGCTTACAGTAAAAAATAATTCGAACAGACAGAACGATAAAGTGTAGGCGTAACTATGATTGGGACTACGCGTAAATACTCTGAATAGGAACATAGGCGTCAGGCATGCTTTGCTGATAAGGGTTATGCCAACATTCAGTACATTCATGTTATCAAAACTGGCGGAGAGCTATGTAGCCAATTCCTGTAACAAACAGCAATTTTATACAAATTTTTTAGCTTTAATTCACGGCCACATCAACCACACAGTTTCCACCAATAATAGTAAATTTTTAGGGCAAAATACATAAGTATAATCTTCAGACTCGGATGGAAGAAGACCCTTCAAATGAAGTTTAATTTGTCGCACATAGACATAATCATTTATGTTTATTGTGTATCATGTAGAAAAGTTTTTTAGAGTTATTGCAAATGCTACATGAAAGTTTAATTGAGCATCGAGCATCAGATTTCATCACTAATTACATACAATTATAACGAACGTTATTTTTTTAATACATATCTGCCCATAAGGTGGTCGAGCACAGGGTGGTGCACAGATTCACCTCTTCCTTGTTTTGAAACTATACCAGGCTACGAGTATAGCTCCAAAACAAGGGTATACTAACTACATACGGTGTGTGAGTGTAGCATATGCTTTTAAATTAAATTTAGGGCAAAGGTTGGGACCTCACTTCCGGTCCCGAAGGATACAGTCGTGAGTACCCCGGTTCAATATTTTAATATAAATTTAGTAGTAGTAGGCAGTAGTAATGGCAGTTGTAGTCGAAGCAGTACCAGCATTAGTTGCACAGCAATGGCTGTAGTACAGCCGTACTTGTAGTAGCAACTGTGATTTTTGTAGTTTCAATGGTTGTAGCAGGACCAGTGGTTGCAGGAGCAGCAATGGCAGTAGGAGCACTAGCGGTTTTCCATTTTCCAAACTATCAGCGTCTTCAAAGCTTTCACTCAAATTGGTTTTTATCTTCCACCGTGTGTTTCTTGAATTTTCAGCTCAAATCCGATAGCGCTTTTTTGAGATAAGAGAGCAACGGAATTTATGTTAAAGGCATAAAAATGCCGCCCTGTCTGCAGGACATTTTGCCTCTCAAATATGTTCAGACTTCAGAGAGAACAAGCTGAGGCTACATGGGCGACTTTATTTTGCATATAACCTTATTTCTTCAGACTGAAAATGTGTTTGTGAAAAAATAACTTACAATTAGGATGTAAATTAGAACTTAAAAACTCGAAAAATTAGGTAAAGAGCAACACTTTCGTAAAATACAGTTGAAATTTTTGTTTCAGTAGGTACATCACACCAGCGTACCAATGTACTGTGCATTAGTACCTACCTACCTACCTACCTACTTAGTAAGTAACACTATGTACAGTACGTCATTGGTTAGGAACATGATAGATTTTTAATCAGCGCTGCCGCATGAAAATTAAAGAAGTCTGCGCTGACAAAAAATTTCACAAAAATATGTCAATCTATTTTCAAAAACTGATCATCCTTCTTTGTAATGGAATAAACACACGTAAGCGTAGAAAAAGGAAAGAAGTAAGAGGAAGTAAGACAGAATTGTATCCGGGTTATGGGTCGTTAGATTTTCCCGGCAGCCTATGTATTTTCATGTGACCCTGGTCCCTGGTCTCAGCACATGACGGTTTCCATTTAAATCAGGAGTGCTTAGAGTTATATACTTGATTTTATTTTTTGTGCATGTTGTTCTGTTGGTTTCGCTGCTTTTTTTCCCTTTGATTCCTTGTTTTGTTGTTGTTTGTCGCTTGATGTTTAGATCTTGATGTTTTTGCCGACCTTGACGCTGCTAACTGATCACAGACTGATCTTCACACTGACAGCTGTAAAGTATAAACCTATTTGTGAATTCAGGACTATGCAATATTTATTAAATGAGATTGCGTTTTGTGTTGTTCTATTTCTAGCAGATACATTCTGTGGTTTTTGTGCTATGCTGTTTTGTTTGACAGAAAGTGAAGAATGTTTAAGACAAACTTTGTCGTTCGATAATGTTTTGTATTGGCTAAGTTTATTTTTACAAGAAAATATTGTTTTAAAATTATATGGTAGGATAACAGGTTGGTAGCTTAGTTGCTTAAAGTTGTTAATTAGACAAAGTGTAATATAATTTACACCTGGGAATTCTATTTATAAATAAAAATCAGTTTAATTAGCTAAAATGTTTAAAATCATTTTTTACTTTCAAACTTTCGATTTGTATATTGTATACATACTTACCTAATATTTCTAAGGAAGTTTGTTAGCTTAGCACTCGCATTAAAATATGGGTGGGATGGGAACTGGAAGTTACTATTTTGCCTTTGGCAAAATAGCAGCCTATTTTCATGAGCCATTAGGCAGACAGTAACGTTATATTTGGTCAAGTATTTGTGCTAAGGAAAAGTTATTTTCGATAAGGAAGACTAATACTTTTTTATTCGTTCATTTAACTAGCTTAGAGCTCATTCCTTTACCGGATTAAACGGACTAGACTTGTTTTTGTTCGAAGTTCAGGAATGACATATGGGACTAAACGGACTAAACGAGAATATATCAGCGGTTTATTTCAAGTCCGAGGCTCGACAATGTAATCTTGGACAGCAACGGATCCCACAACCCTGTCTGTACAGTTTTAGAGACAGTGCGACGTAGACTGATTAGACCGGCTAACCGACAAACAAGTCCGTACGAGTCTAGCTTACGGACTGGTAATGTGTTTTTTTATCGTATTGTGCGGGGGGATGGCGTGCTTTCAGTCTTGAGCATAACAAGTACGTTTTGCGAGTAAGGTTAAACTTTTTAGATAGACCGCGTTGCGAGTTGCTTGCAGTGCTGAGGATATTCTTCGAATATAAAACGCGGCACTTAAAAATTTTCGAAGCGATCATATTTCAAAAACTTAAGCCAAGTAATATCAGTGTTAAACTTAACTTAGCCAACAGTGTCACCAGTAATAACCAAAAATGTCTCCATCAGAAAAAAATTTATGGAGCGTCAGTTTTCCTTAAATCTTGATTAACTACATAAGAGATGCAACGTGATCAACGTGAAAAATTTTCAGATTTGGCTAAGGCGCGAAGCGCCTGAAGACAAGTCTTAATTCTATGTACAATCTAAGCTAGAATTGATTTCGCTAGTCTAGTTGGTTGGGCCACGTTTCAACTATTATGCAAATTAGATGAGTCATCATAAACTATATAAGTCTGCGTACGCTGTAGGCCTTCGTCTTTTTTCGTTGTGGCCACGTGCATGTCAGTATGACTTCTCTTGCGTCTGAAGATCTGTACGCTATCAGGGCGGAATTACAATCTGCCCAGCCGGATTCGCACTTTTCTGCCAGCCCGGGTAGAAGTGCTAGCCCTGCGCATCACACGCCAACTCGGGCGCGGTCGACTTCTACTTCCTCGGCGTCGTCCGGCAATTCCTCTAGCTCTTCATCGAGCTCTCCGGATGAAGTCTCCGCCCGCGCATCTCGGCGCGGACGGAAGGAACGGCACCGCAGCTCAACTCGGAGCCCTGCGCTACAGCTCACATTTTACAGCAGCTAAACAATGCACACGCTCATCGTGCGCTAGTCAGCTGATTGATGTACGCTAGGACAGCTCAGCTATTGTTTTGTAGCGAACGGCGTCCATACGATAGACTCCGTTCCGTAACCGCCACTGGGCATGGTTGCCATGTCCTCAAGACTACTTCAAAATTTCTTACTTCCGACGCACTAATGAACATACCACGAAACATAGCTGCGACAGGTTTTGTTAAATAACTGTTTTCTGCAAGCAAAAGTTGTTAGCACTGAACAGACGTACATGAGAGCACTGAGCAGGCAGTTAATCGTACGTAGACACACGATCAAGACACACACGCTCACACAAACAGTGTTATTTGCTGACCTAGCAGCAGTTCAACACTAGAATAGGTGCATTTGTGTGCTCTTGACGCACACGTTTGCACTACAGTATATACGCGGCGGCTGAGGTCGCCGCGTAAAAACCTCAATGCAAAAAAACAGAAACATAGTACAGCAACAACGAATTTTCTGCAGCACTTAGCATTCTTTCTGAGTGAGATTTCAGTGTCATTTCTTGTACATAACAATAACGAGTAACAACAACAACAACAACAACAACAACAACAACAACAACAGTGAATGGATATGTTCGCGGGGGTTCGCCGAAGGTGCTGAAAATAGATACCTACGTAGGTTTAATCTGGCACGGTTAAAGATGACACACATGTTTTGACTTTTGAGATGCAAACATTACTCAAGCTGGGCCGGTGGCTGTATTTAATATTTGATCCGATTAGTTGACTATCAATAAAATTAGGAGTACCTACCTACCTACCTATCAGTAATAGGAATTATTCCTTAGAGTACCGTACTAGAAAGTTGGCGCGCACTTAATATGTCTTTATAAGGTTATAGCACGATGTAGAGTGCACTGAGTAATTTATACACATGCGTGAACACATTTTACACATTTTTACATGCGTGAAGCGCCATGTGCATGAACGAGTGCGCGCAGCGGTGTTCATGTGGCAGTGCTATTAAATCGCTGAGTGCACACTGCACTGCACAGTACAGAGTATACTTTGTTATAACTATTTTGACATAACAGTGCTATAACTAGATTCTAATGCACGCTGTGAATTTAGCAGCGTGCACTTAGTTATTGACGTTATTTATTACACTGTTTTTTCAAGACAGGTAAAATATATATATTCAGCCTATAATTACCTAAGTCTGCCATCTATGCTCCATTTTCGACCGTGTTCACTATTGTTTTTTGTATGGGTAATGTAAAATGCCTTCATGAAAATGACTACAAGCCCAGAAACTAAAACTAACAATTATTATTGTTTCTGTTAATTAAATTCAAAGTGACGTCGTAGTGACCGCAAGCTTTTTAGCTTCAAACAATTTTTCAGGATTTTTGTTTTGGTTTCTAGATTGTGACAATTCCACGCACACACGTAATTGTTTTAATAATTAGTCAAAAATACCTTTATCAAAGAGCAAGCTGGGATTTGCACGTCACTAATGATGTAAGAACGTCCTAAGAAGTGGCGAACGTTGAGAATTCTGACTTTGATAATTGCTTTTTTAGTAATTACTAATAAATTTATGTTACAGTGGCGTCAGTTGGACCAGGCTGGGGGCAATTTCTTTAGCTCTGTTTTTTGCTTTTAATGCTGTATACCCATTTGACTCACAAGTTTTGTCGAAGTCAGACGGGAAGTTATAGAAACACTCTTCTGCTTATTATTGACTGCTTAGTCACATTAAATAACAAAAAATTTGTGTTGGTGTTAGATGTTTAATTTATCCGCAAGTGAATTAGCAATAACTTTAATGGCGGGAATCAAATTTGCGACAATAACAGTGTGATGTGATTAAATGCTGTTCTCATCAACTAGTAGGTACATACACCTTCTTTTTCTTTAGTTCGGCTAAATAGTGAAGTTTCTTGTTAAGTAATTTTTCAATCCGCCATATGGCACCGTTTGCCGTATATAATTTGCTGAGTTGGCGTAGACAAAATTTCATCTGGTAATGAGATAAAACAAGAAGGTGCCCTCTGAAAACAGTGCCCATGACCAGCAAAAACCTGACAAAAATTACCAAGCAATTTTATCTTTAAAAAAAGTGCGAAATAGCAAGAGTACATACATAATATCAAGAGTATACATGCCACTGTCTATATTATGCCTTGGGCCTTGCCTCCAATGCGGAGTGCAAAATCGCCCTTTTGTGTACGGTTTTGAGGGGGGTACCGCCCCTCAGTTCAAGACAATGACAGGTCTTTACTTATTTCTTGAAGGGAGGGGTTGCAGTTCAGTGAGCCAACGTGGTAGCTAATCTGAACAGTGAAATAAATTATGAATGAGTATGGCCTTTTTTGGTGTAGTTTTATGTGTAAAATCATATGCATATCTTTAGCCATAGTTTATACATCGGTCTGGAACAAGGTAAACAGTGATTCCGGAACTACTCTTTAATGTCTTCGTGCGTAACATTTTTTGATTAAATTTCAGCTTATAGTTTCTTAAATAAGCTTAGCTGATTATGTTAGTCGTTGGCGTATTATTACGGTAGTGACATTTTGTAAACTTCAAGACGATTATATATGTTCAGAAATATGTCACGTACATATGTAGGCTCATAGCGCTGGCAAACTACATAACTTTTAAGCTTTGAGCGATAGTGTTTACGTAATATAAAGTCTGACCAGAAATTACTGAGCATTGAGTCAAAACAGGTTTCATTATTTTACTGAATAGTCTCTGTTCCTTCCCCTTTGCAATTAGTTTTTTTCGTAATGAAGTTGCCATTTTTTTCAAGACTCAGAAATAAATTTGGTCCGACTTTGGTTAACTTTTGACTAAATCAAGACGAACGGTTGCCCTGTTTTAAAATTCATACAGAAATATTTTGTCACTAAAGAGAAACGTTTTAACCTTACTAAGACAGGAAACAAGGAAAATGAAACTAAATAGATTTTTGCAGTTTTTTTACTTTATTATTCTAAAATTTTACTAACTTGTACCGACAAAACTTCACAATTTGGCGCACCGGGTTGATCATCTTGTACAACCGAGCTTCACTAAATTACATACATAGCAGCATAGTGACGCTTTGACCGCTTGCATCAACTATATTTTCGAGCTTTGCATACTATGTTAGTGGTATTTACAATGTATCCAAGAATTTCCAAATTTATATTCGACGTAAGGTGACTCAATAATGTGTACCCGTTCATAATTGAGAAATTAGAGAATTCATATCAAGTATATAAGCTTGTAGGGTTGAATGGAGCCAGCTATTCTTGAGTTATTCTATTTTGGTGAATGTCAGGCTGAATACATAAAACGACCCCTAACACGAGATCGAACCAATATTTAAGGTGGTAGTTACGTTTTCGAAGTTTTCGCAATAACTCAAAAGTTACTTTATCGAACATGACCAAATTTGGCACGGACATTGCGAATGTAAATAGCAATATCTCAGCTACTTTTGACATAGATTTAAACTTTAACGGCTAATGTATAGCTCAAAAACTGGATTTTTCGTGTATTTTTTGAGAACTTACAAAATTGAATGCAAATTTTTGTGGCTCTTACGCTACTTAGAAACACCATTCAAAAAAAATCTAACCCATTTTATTTTCAGAATATTTTTAGCTAAAACATAACATGTTTCTGTTAGTCGTTCTAGGCTATCTGTAACTTTAACTTTAAACTTTAACTGTAAATTTTTTACCTCATTCTGACTTCTCATGCCAGTATCACAAAATACAAATAACCACATGACACCATAATTTGCAAGTATATAGTCCCTTATGCATCTAATCATTTTTTCAACGCGTACGGGCAAACTGTGCTTAATGTAATATTAGCTGACCCCAATGAGGCAATATTTAAGAAAATTAAATAATTCGAAAAAATCCGTCATTTCTGAGCACAATGAGTGATTTCAGTTGAAGTAACAAATATCCTGTTCAGTTCATAAAAATGCAAAGAAAGCATCTTTGACAGTAGCCAAATAAATTTGCCCTATACCTTTTTCGAATTAAGTGAAAAGGTGGATTTTTTTTAGTTACAGCCTACCAAAGTCATGAAAACTGCCGTTTCTTGACTTTTTAGCAAAATTTGAGGCCAGCTTTTGCTCAATGTAAAAATCTGCTAAATTATTACGTTTAGTTAAGCATACCAGCACATAACACATCAATGTGCCTTTGGTGTAAATTGTTTGACTGTATGCGGAATTTTTTTACCACAATGAAGAAATAACAAAATACGGGAAAAATTGCATAACATTGGGCTGATAAGCTTCACCAAAATAGTTGGTGTGCACACTATGAGTAATATCAACACTTGAAAAATTGTAATTTTGTAAAAATTAAGTTGATTAATAATATGCAAAAGACCGCTTGTAAATTGATTTAGTAATTGCTACAAAATAGAACATTGAAAAAAGCTGCGAAAACGTAACTACCACCTTAAGGGGGAGGGCTACCCAGGTCAAAAATGAAAGTTCTCCAATTTTGCCTATTTTCACATATGTTACTCCCCCAAGGCACCCCAACCTCAGAAAAAAACAATTAAGCTTGAAGGTGCACTTTTGGTTCAGTGCGTTTGTCAGTGTATTTAGGCAAAAGTGCGCACAAAAGACTAAAAGTTGCCCTTACTTGGACAGTTCTAACCCAAACCACATCAAGCCAATCAGGCTGAAACTTGGCATAGTAGTAGCCCACATGTAAGCGCAAAATCGTATGATCCGGATTTTTTATATGTATTTTCAATTTTAAAATCGAGGAAGAAAGGTGAAAAATTAGTCGTTTTTTGGGCCCGCCAAATTTGAGTGATTTTACATTTGGCGTCACAGCTCAGGCCATGGGCAAAAATTTAAAAAATGGATCATAAAGGTTGAGATATGACGATAGGCTATCGAATTATGTAAAAATCAGCTTCGTCAGTGTTAACAAAAATTTCGAGTAAAGGGACGCTTTGCAACCACAAAAAACTTTTTTTTGCGCCTATGATTTACACGTAATATGAAATTTTTGGGAGCCCCTAGCAAAAAATTGACAAAAGCATTGGTTCCAGTTTGTTACATCTGCGATGCGCCTTCCCTGGGGCTACATTGTGTGCAAATTTGAAGCGAATCGGAGAACCTAAAATTTTCACCTTTTCAGGTAGCCCCCACCTTAAGGTGGTAGTGTCGCCAAAGCAGTTTTGCTCATAGGCTGCAAAATGAGAATTTTTTGCTTTGAAATTGTACGTTCACTGAGAAACTAGTGAAATGTTATATGGTGTCAAATAAATACTGCCAGACACTGGACTACCAATATCTACCAATATTTTTAACCAATCACCATTTGTGAGCCAGACATCACACAATAGAGACATAAAAGTTCAAAAAATCAAGCCAGATATCAGATTGGCCAGCTTGTGAAGTACATGTAATGTTTTGACGCACAATTTTTTGCCACAAATAAGAAAAATGAAAAATGAAGGTTCGTTTTTCTTTTGATTTTAAAATAAGTGCCTAAATTTTTTACAATTTATCATTATTGCTGTGAGTACCTTACAGGTTACGCACAGTTTCACAGTTCAAACAGGCATTACTCCACAACGACTCAAGCAATTTGCACTAAATTTTGTGTACATAAACTAGAGCATATGTGCTTTTACTTTGTGTAAAGAATCTAAACAAAATGTTTTTTAATTGTGACGAAATTATCGAATGTGAATAGGTTTTCAAAACGTCATTTTTCCAACTTTGCGACTTCACTGCTAACTGTATGCTGGATCAATTTTTCTGAAACTTGGCAAAAATATTTGTCTTGAAACATATTTTTAGAATATATAAAGAACAATGACCTATTTTTCATTGAAAAAGTTTTATAGTCGCGCAAAATCGACTGCTTTCGCGACACTACCCCCTTAAATGGTGTTCGAACAAAATTGTAAGACGGAAATGTCTGAACCTGCAGCCCCAGTGAACTTTATCAATAATGTTATTCTGATATCAACAGTAACTCGTGGAGAGCTTCTATATTAGAGAGTGAGTGAAAGTACTCTACTTATTCGTTCTTATTTTTTGTATTTTCAGGTGTGCCTGTTTAAATGTATATTCATGTCCAAACGTTAACTATTGTGGCCATTGCTATTGGCTGCGTTTTTCGCAACTCAAATGCCCAAATATCCCATCAAAAGAGATTTTTCAACTCTGTATACTTACAAATGTTGCACCACCCAAAAAAACCTCACGGTAAGATACACTGTTTTTAATTAAAACTTGTTATACGTTTTTGGTGATTGCGTTAGTTTGTTAACAACAAAAATACTGCGTAAACAAACATATGCATTCAGTTTCAGACGATCACATATTCAAACGCTGAAGCTTTTCAAAAATTAGAGTTTTGGATATTTTGAGTTTGAAATATAGCTGATGATAGTTAACGTCTTCATCATTGTTTTAACCGTTGAGCGGACATACGGCTGTAATTTTGACTTGATACTTGTGTAATTTTATTTCAGAACCAGTCTTGAGCGAGGACACAGTTATTAAAACCAATCAGATCAGAAGTCAAATGCTTCCTGTTCAACACAAAGATTCTTTGAAAAAACTCAGACTAATGTCAGTTTCTATTGCTGATCCGTTGGGATTATATACCACGTTTTTGAAATCACAATAAATGACACTTGACTAGTATTTCGTTTATCGTTTTTTGCAACTTGTTGCTTCGGAAGATTTTATACGAAAATGAACTAAAAATGAAATATTATGAATTTACACCCAATAATTAATAAAACTAATAAAAACGTTTAAAAAAACTTCAAGACATGTATATGGCTTTAATATATACATACATACATCCATCCATATATAAGGTGTTGTAGCTTGCTAAAACATGCCGAAAGTTGGTTCGTCATCAACAGTAAACGTGAGAATGTTTTTCTAGGTATAAGAAATGAAACTTTTCAACTAAAACGAAGGAATTTTATGATTTAAAATGACCGACATAAAAGAAACCGTGTTATTCTTGCTACAACTGCTATAAGTTTACAATTTTCTGTGCTTTTTAGATCAGTTAAAAAAAACTGTGAAATGTTAAAGTTGTAAACTATGTAGCAATACTGACATTTTCGCTTTTATGTAGCGTTAGAACTTTTTTCCGATATTCTATTTCATTCGAAAAGAACGTTTTAGCCGTCGCTAAAGTTGAACACCGTTTATTAATTCGGGTCATTGGGTTTATATTGTAAGACATCACAGGTTTACAGGTTAATTTATTGCGTTACAATACAGTGTGTTTTGAACAGTAATACAAACAGTGTCTTGCTGCAAGTCAGAATCCTGCTTTGAGTCAGTAAATTCGACACATTCAGAGAAATGTAATCAAGCACTTTGTCTAGAATGGACGACTTTTAAGAATACAAAGCAGCGTATTGGACAGATAACGTAAAATATTACTCTTCTTATTTAATTTATAAACAAATTAGAACTTTTTAACAAATTAACCCCCCAACTCAAACAAGATCAAAGCTTTAGGAAGGACTTGCAGCAAGAATCTTCGGTTTGCATGAAGAAATGCTTGCACAACGGGACCAAATCGTTACAAAACACCAATTATTCATGCAGAGTACATGACTATTAGATTATTATCACCAAAACTCATAGCTTTTTAGCAAAACGGCAACAGACAAGCAAAGAGCGACTAAGCTCATGAGCAAGGCCAGAACAAAACTGCAGCAAGCACAAACGTGCAATGATTTCGACGGCATCCGCTACCCTAAAATAAAACGTATATATGTACTAAATTATGTAGGATATGAAATTAGTTGAACTCTAGCAGAAAGTGTTGATTTTTGACAGTTTTTTAAAGTTTTGTAGCTAAATGGGAAAACGGAAAACGAAAAAAATGTTGGTGACATAATGTTGATAATAGTGATGTGGATCGGATCGGATCGGTCCGAAGTTTTGATGCCGATCCGATCCGGATGCTTGATTGGCGATCCGATCCGATCCGATCCGATCCAGGCCCGGATCGGTCGATCCGATCCGATCCGATTAAACATTACGTAACCTTGATGAAAGCTAAAAAATCTTTTGTAGAATTATTGTTAAGTATGATTTATTATAATGAGTATTGCTTTAAAAATTTAATGAGTTTAATGAGTACATAAATGCTAAGATGTCATTTTTGTAATGAGAGCAACTTAGACAATGCCACGACCAAAACTCTTGATTAATTGGGATGGAAATTTCTTGACAATTTTGGTCACTACCGCAGGTCGTGGATACCCACGGGTCGGGTCGGATCGGAAAATTTGAGCCGTGGGTCAACCCTTGGGTATACACACCCACTTCAGGCTGCGCGGGTCGCTGCATTTTGTCAAACCGGCGAAAAAACTCTGAAATTTTTTCACGTATTCAATCCAATTTGGGTACATAAATTTGGTTACCATTCGGCTAAAGTAGGTAGCAATGTGAACAATGTACAGTTATATATACACTGTGCAAATTGTACTGGGGTATCTGCTAAAAACGATCGATCATCAGGTACGGTATCTTAAAATGGTGGGTCAAAGTTGGTCGTGGTCAACTTTGACGGCGCGGGATGGATCGTGGGTTACCCACAAGTGTCAAACCGCGGGCTGGGTTGGGTCGGGGGTAAAAAGTAGGGCAAAAAAGTCAACCCATTTTCATTTAAGTTAAAGTCATGGCCATTGCTTCAATTTAAGTTAAAGTTACAGTTAAAGTAAGGCTCAGCCATCAATTTAAGTTAAAGTTAAAGTAAGCCGAAAATCAATGACTTTTATATAACTTTTATTAAAATAACTTTAATTTACAATTAAAGTGAGGTTGTGTTAATTTAAGTTAAAGTTACAGTTAAAATAAGACCTCTAACTTTTTTTGGAGTTAAATTTAAAGTAAGACCCCTTACTTTTTTAATTTCAGTTAAAGTTTAACTTTTTTGCCCTACTAGAAAGTGTTGATCCGCGTCGATTCCCAACTCTTGTGTTAAAGAAAAGAATGTTGAAAGATTGTTTTTGTGGGCGAAAATTAAGATATATATTTCTAAACATTTCACATCACACATTTATATAGCACGCGTCTTCACGCAACTTCAATGATGAGAAACCTCGCCTCAACTTGCATATGGTCTATGCATACACTGTACGCTTTCGCTAATATAAAACCGATATTTTGATAATTTGAGTAGTGGTTATACTTGTGCGTTTGATTGATTGCTCGAAAAGATTTTGAAATTACTCAAAATTTTTGGCAAATTACGAAATTTTGTGGTCGAGACTCAAAATTTATACTACCGATCCGGATCGCCGATCCGAAATTTTAAAGCCGATCCGATCCGGCGATCCGATCCGGCAAATTTAGCGATCCGATCCGATCCGATCCGACCCCCGGATCGGCGATCCGATCCGATCCGGCGATCTGATCCACATCACTAGTTGATAATTGTCAAAATAATTGTCTTATCTTTACTATGTTTTTTACATTTCTACAGCGTAATTTTGCTAATATCTAATTTATTCACTCGTTGAGCTTTTTGTTTATATTTTTGTAAAACGCTGAAGTAGCTTTTAATTAGTTATAGTCATATATAATCTCACAATGCCTTGACCAGACTGGAAGGTAGTACGTAGTACCACAAAAAACTAGCACTATAATACCTTAAATTTTGGCAATTTCATTCAAGTGACTTCATATTTGTATATTTTATTTTAAGCTAATATTTTATAAAAGAAAGAAGGTAGTGAAAATTCTATTGTACAACATTGTGGCAGCAATCGAAAACAAAGAAACAACAGGTGCAACTTACTATTTTTCACCGTTGACTGAACAGAAGCATCATTAGTAAATAATCTCGTGTTTATATAATCGCATGAAGATCTCAGCCTAAGCGATTAGACAAACGATTAGCAGCTAACTGAGTGAAGTGATGTGATTTAAAAATTAGCATGCGTTTTGCGAGTGAAGTTTAATTTGAAATGGGTTTCGTTGCGACATGCTTTCAGTGCTGAGGATATTCTTCAAATATACATAAAACGTGGCACTACAATTTCTCAAAGCGAAGATTTTAACTAATATGTCAACTGCCAGCCTTAAGTTAATATCAAATCTAGTAATGTCAGCATTAATAGCTAACCAGCGCAAATCTCCGGCAAAGCTTCAGTAAGTATGTATCAATCATTCTTTTTCCAGGAAACTGACCAGAGGTCAGTTAAAGCCTGTTGCGCAGTGGTATCTACACGGGATAACTTCCTGGGGTTGGTATATAAAATAGTGGCATACACAAATAAGGTATCCCTAAATATAAAAATAACAAAATGTGTGCCTGCTGAGGGTAGATGTCGCGTGTAAGCGTGCACGGCGCACGAGATTTTACCCACCCCCACCCCTAGGCGCTAATTGCGCTATTTGCGCTATTATAGTGTCCAGCTCAAAAATGCCCCCCCGGCCCCCACCCCCCCCCGCTATTTGCGCTATACACGCTACGACAGGTACCCCCCTTCCCCCCCCCCCCCGGTCGCGGGGCATTCTAGCAAGTGGTTAATTGTTTAAAATCTACAGTTTCCATCTGCTTGTTGGCTAATACGCGCCTCATAGCTCCTGAGCAGGCAGGAGTGACCCGTTCTGAGCTCTGAGATGAGTACTAGTTCGCGGTTGGACATTTAGGGTGGATTTCACAAAGGTGGTTTAACTAAACCATGGTTTTACGTACGTTTTTATATGATTTGCACATAATTTCATTACGAAATATCGCCTGATTCGTTACGAATTTCCTAGATTTTCTTAAACCACGGTTTTTACTCAGCTGAAATATCATCAAACCAGAGACCTGCTGTGCTGCAGGTTTCAAATTTCAGCTGCGCTAAAACCATGGTTTAAGAAAATCTAGGAAATTCGTAACGAATCAGGCAATATTTCGTAATGAAATTATGTGCAAATCATATAAATACGTACGTAAAACCATGGTTTAGTTAAACCACCTTTGTGAAATCCACCCTTACAGTTCAGCTTGTCTGTTAATGCCCTGGGCATACACGGATTCGGCTAGCGAGCCTGGGGGGAGCGTGTCCGTGATGAATCTGCTAATAAGGGCGTTGGCCGCAGCTAGGGTAATGGGAACTTTGTTGTGATTTAGTGTGGCTCCACGGCGTCGGCCAGTTCGTTTCCCGGAACGCTTGACTGTCTCGGTAGTCATTGGAATGTTATTCTGGCGCGTTCCGATAGTCTTTGAGGGCTTTCTTGGATGTTGGCTATGTGTGCTTCGGCCTCGCTGCGAGCGGAGGCAATGCGCTCCAGGGCGCTTTTGCTGTCCGAGCAAATCAAGATAGCTGGTGGAGTGCGGCTGGGCGGTAGGGTTTCCTTGAGCAGTTGCAGGCAGTATTTTAGGGCAATTCATTTCGTATCAAAACTGGAGCAGATGGATGGATGGGCCTTAAATTCCGAGACGAAGACAACACACCTCTACGCAGTGCTCCGGACGTCACACCAAGGGTCGTCAAACCAGCTGATCCAGCTGGTATGTAGTATTAGTCGTCGTCGCAGCTGCAGCTGCAGCAGTAATACTACCAGTTGTGGCTGTGGTAGTAGTTGTAGTACCTAGTAGTAGTTGTCATCGTAGCCGTAGCAGCATCAGTCCTAGTACCAGTTGTGGCTGTGGTAGTAGTTGTAGTGTTAAAAATGTCTAACACGTTAATATAAATAGCGTGCTATTAACAGTTAAAATTAAAAGAAGTTTTCATAATAACAAATGTTCAACGTATACACATTTGATAAATTGACGTGAAGTGCTTGGCTCAAGTGGCGGCACAGTTTTGAAACGAATTTCTACGACGGTCGGTTGCGTGCATTTCTGACTGTGGCCTTTTCTGTTTTATTTCCCCTTGTTCCTGTTTGTTTTGTATCTGCCCCGGATATTATATTTGCTTCAATAAATAGATTTCTACGTCACAACTGTGGTTTTTCTGCGTTTTTAGGGCAGATAGCGTCATTTTAGGCTTAGGGCAGCTTAGGCTCAAGGAATTACAGCTACGCTCTTTTTTCAGTTGACATTTCTTTCGTTTTCTTTTTCGTTTTGTTTTCGTTTTCCTTTCGTTTTCCTTCATTTTAGTTTTTCTTTCGTTTTCGTTTGCTTTAGTTGTCAATTCTTGGCAGCTTGGCTAGATTAACTGAGAAATTTTATTAAAGCCGACAAAAGGATTCGTAGCAGCAGAGGTCAAGACATCTGCACCTCAAGCGCTTTGCAAACAGGGGGCAATGTTTGCACTTTGCAACTTTGCAATGTCACGCATGCAAAAATATTTTTATAATCCCTGAGACCGACCATTTTTCAGGATAAATTAGTTAAAATTAATAGACTAAATAAATTGGAAAAATTATTATTTACATGTTCACACTATTTTTACATTTTTCAGTGTTTTCAACTACTTATTTCAGTAAAAATTCTTTTTTTTAAATTAAAACTTTTTGTTTTCTTTTCGTTTTCGTTCATTTTAGTGTCAACTGAAAAAAGAGCGTAGCTGTACATAGGGCCCTACCTGTCGGTCAGGGGAGTCACACTTCGTTCTCGAACCTAGGCAATCTATCTGAAGCCACAGGGCTACCAAACAGCAAAAACTTGGCAAAAACAACAACAATGTTCACTTTGCGAACCAAAACCTGCTGCGCAGCAGATAATCATCTGTACGAAGTGACATTGTCGTATGTCTACGAACAGTTGGATATATTGTTCATGTAAGCCATTGAACTGCATGTTGTGTATCATTAAAAGTAGCGGTGTAACTATAGCAAATAGCATAGCCATGCAGTGAGAATCAGCAATGACTGACTTAGAACCATATAAAAAAATTGCCAAACTATACAGTATACACAGCAATAATTACAATAACATGGGTTGCTGCAATTCAGTTTTATTGCTAACCATTCCAATTCTCATACGTACGTTTGCGTCAACCGTACGGTTTGTGTGAATTGTGCAAAACACTTGACAAATTGAGGCTATGTGAGCAATGTGAGCACTGTGAGATAAATGTGAGACCTATGTGATTCTAGACATAACTACTAGTTTACTGACAGTGGAAGATATTGTATTACTGCAAGTTTACTGACAGTGCAAGATATTGTATGTTATAAATTTTAGCAGTGTGAAATTTTTTACATGAACTACACTTGCATCTTCACATACTCATGCAAAATATGCAAATGAGCGTCAGGTTTTGTGTGAACTTTAGGGGGTTCCGCCCGGTTATGAATACATCCCAATTTTCAATAGGAAGGGTTCGGCCAGTTATGAATACTTGGCATCCTAGTTATGGCTAACTCCGCCCAAATATGACTAATGGCAAAAACGCATCGTTAATACATACCATATTAGTGCTTATATATTATATTGATTACAATTAACGAACTATTAATGCTAAACTGGCTCATATAATTGCTATCATATATTAACACATCATAGGTATCACACATTTTTGGAAAGCGAGGGCATCAAAATTACACCAAACTTCCTCACAAACACGTACTAGAGACGACACTGGTGTTTTTTTACCCTTTTCTGAATATATTTAAGCACAATCGGAACTTTTGTAGGTAAGTTAATTTTACAATTTCGGCACATACGTACAATTTAACCGAGCTCTCAAATCTTTTAGCTGGCAAGCCCAATGTTTTGCTGATAATCCTGGAGCCCCGGAGGCGCTGATACGACTTTCTTGAAATCTACTTTATTTTAGGCATGGTTTCAAGGGTTTCTGGGGTTTTAGAACGAATTCTTACCCCAAAATTATATGCAATTTAAGCAATATTGCTGAAGTATGGATGTAATGATGGTGTAGAAAAATTGGTAGTGATTCCCGTCCGAAGTCCATAATATATATACAACCAGTTAGCAACATCACTGATCTGTATAACATATGAAAACGACATTATCACCAAGAGCATGTACGTAAAATATCCTAGTACTTCAATATGTACTTCAATATCATAGTTCTTATTGCTAAAGCGGAGTGTTAATTAACACCGGAATGTTAAAATTACACATGTGTTTTGTGAATCAGCGTTTAGTTTGATGCATGGTAGCCGACTAGTGAACCGTAAGAGCGAAGAATATTGTTTTCACAGATTTTTTGAGCGTTGTGTAGCAAGACTATCTACATATGTAGCCAACATCTTCAGTTTTCCACAAAATTGTTTTCCGCATTAATTCAAAAATCTTATACCTGTTTACGTAATTTTCTACTTACTTGATTTTGTACAGATCCAGCAAGTATCAGCTTTAGCTTACAAGGGCAACCTTACAAAGGGCAAGCAAAGTTTGTAAAAGATACAAGCTACCAGGTCATTACTCAATCATAGAAAAGTTAATTTTTGACAACTTACATATATATGTAGTTACTACCTATGAAGGCTTGAGGATACTCAAACCGCTGCCTTTTGCCCCCGTTCTAATAGACACAAATAAGAAATAGCAAGCAAATTCCTATAACAGACAAAATGGGCGTTCCTACTACACCAGTATAAATTCAGATACTCAAAATAAGCTAGGTATTGCTTGGTAAAGCTGTATTTCATTTTTGGTCTTCGTTCGTATTTCTGCTTCGTACCTGTTCTTATTACAACCTAATGAAAACCTGCCTTGGGTTCGCAGTGATAAAGTATCGAGGTTAATAAAAAACTTTTAACACTGGATACCAGACTTTTTTGCTAGCAAGTTTACCTAGTTTACTTAAAGTTTACCTAGTATGTACATACCTATCGCAAACTTTGTTTCATCTAAAATAGTTCCGTACTGTTACATTATTTGACTTTTCTTAACTGCTTTCACATTATGGATCAAAACTACAGTATGAAAAAATAGTTAAGAACAAATGATCAATAGTGAGATTAGTAGGTACGTCCGTAAATGACCAAGAGAGAATTTCAGGCCCTGTATACACTAATGTGTGACAATGCGGACAAAACATACCGACGGCAGAGACATCTACATCAAGGAATACTTAATTTGGCATTGCACCGCTAAGAGTACGCAAACTTTATGTACTCTTGATATTAGTCATAATTGGTACGCCTTAGCCATGACTAGGCTCTTTGTTTTGTCGGTTATTCATAATTGGCGGACCCCCCAAATTTCGCACCCCTTTCAGTTTTTCCAAATTTTCTCAGCGCAAACTTAATAAATTTCAAATGTAAAAAAATGTACGGAATCTCCAGAAGTCACTGATTGCTATAGTACAAATTTTTTGTTCAAATACTTACCAGAAAATTTTATCCAAGCCTTTCAAATTAACAAATCAGACCCATTTATTAGAAGGGTTCCGCTGAAAGAAGAGGTGTACGTACAATATGCCAACTGGCTTCGGATAACGTCACATGACATACTTGAAATTTCACTGATTGGCTGTACAGATGTCACGCTTTCATTTGACTGCTCACTTATGACTCTGCTGCTCACGTGACCAATTATCTGAGCCATTAAACTTTGTCTTATTCATAACTAGCCGTTAGCCATAACCGGGCGGAACCCCCTACAAGTTCACTACCACAAAGATACGTACAAAAACAATGAACAAAACACACACTTACGTTCACCTATACCCGCAGAATGACACTGATAAAAACACACAGACACGCAGACACAACTATCAGTTAATTGATGGCTATTTTCTTCACACCTCATTCTAAAGAAGCCTGCTGCATGTTATCAAATCACGTTAAGGCTCTTGCCAGACATAAATCTGGTAACACCTATAATCATATTTGACTGTGCCAGTCTTAACGTTCGTTATTGCGCATTTTTTAAGTTTTTAATTAATAACTCACAGAATACTCAGCAGTCAAGGTTTTCTTTAATATACAAAACAAAATAAATTATTTGTTATCTGTGTGCGAAAAACCGGTAACGAGGGCGAGCAAGAGAAAAAAAAAAAACACTTCTCTGCTCTCTCGCTCTTTTTGCGCTCTGTGTGCTCCACACCCTTCTCGTGTGGGAGCGCTCTTGCGCTCTTCGCGCTCTAGCGCGCTTTGGGAGCCTGTAACGAGGTTACACGTCGTAATTACTTCTAGGTAGTCAGTTATACTAGGTAAGCCAATGTGATTAGAAACTTATTAGCCAAGCCAGCTATTTGAAGATTTAACATGCTGCTGGCTTGCAGCCGTGACTCATCACGTGACTTGAAAAGTTTATAAAAGCGGCTGCACTTGCGGAATTTTCGCAGTTCGCTGCCGGCTCACTCCGAGAACACCGCGCATACCCGCTTACACCCGCCTAAACCCACCTGTCTGGTTTTTACCGTTTAACCGCTAAACTGCTTATACCTGCTTATACCCGTTGCACTGTAGCTACCGCAGATACCCGAGAAACCGACGCTAATCCGCGACATACCGTCATACCCGAAGGTCGTAAATCCGACGCTAGTAGCAGTAGGGTCCTAGAGTTGAGTCGTAGTGTCGTTAGTGTGGGTCGCGCTAGTGTCTAGTAATAAAGCCCTACAAGGTCGTTAGTTGTTTTGACTATTGGTAGCTAGGGCCCCGCTACATTGGTTCCCGTGCCAGCTAATCTGGGCAGTGCGTACATACAGGTAGCTGCAGGTAACTCAGGCATATAGCCGTATCAAAATACAGCGCACAAGCGTATATAACCGTTAGCTGGCTTGCATTGTAAACTGCATCTAATAGGTGCGTCTGCGGTTTCTACCTGAGTACGTATACGTTTAAGTTTGGCGAGGTAGCAAGTGTATAATTACATTGTATGAGTGTGCCTAGACACGTCAGCTTACTGTGTTGATCGATTCTTCTGCGGTAAAGTTTCCAAGCTACATAGGATTACAGCTGCTGCTGTGTATACAAAGAAAGCAACGAGTACTCACGGTTACTACAGCATATACAGCTATAACCAGGCAAACATCGTAGCACAGAACACGAACATATCCAGGTGCAGCTACACCTACAAGGAAGCATTACACGTGGGTTACTGCAACTGCATACGTAGACAGGCAACAGGCGCTATTACCGAGAGCACGCGCTGAGTGTTAAACGGGCAGGGCTATATACGCAGACAAACCGCAGCACACCAGTATATAACGAGTATTACAGAAGCCTGCGTACATAAACACATAGCAGCCTTACACTGAGTATAAAGAGCAGTTAAGGGAAATACGTATACGCAGACAGTTGCATAGCAGCCTGAAGGTGTACACAAGCTGCGGCACAAAGAGTATATAAAGCAGCAATTAGCATATCAGGAGTACAATTACAGATCCAAGGACCAAACCCGCTATTTCACGGCAAATTATATATACTTATATACAACTTTATTTTTCTTGTTTCAGGCTATTTACCAATAATTAATTTCAGATTCAGACCAATTCCGACCGCTCATCAACTAAAGCAGGTGGGAATACTGTTGGCAGTATAAGTTTTTGTAGTATATACCGCTTAACCGACAATTTGTATAGGACATTAATGGCTGACGAGTCAAACGTACAGGACTCTAATATGGTTAGCTTCGTACGTAATATACCTGTATTTAAAGGCGGGCTTAATGAAGATTTTAAGGAATACATAGACACGTACGAACGTATAGCGATTGCTAATGGATGGGATAATGATGTAAAAGCACGGTTATTGCCCGCATACTTAAGGGAATATGCAGCAGAGGTGTGGAATGAAATACCCTCAGGTATACAAGCGTCATGGGAGCGTGTAAAATGTGCCTTAGCCGAAAAACTGGCACCTGCGGACGTAACTAGTATGCACAGTAGTGTACTGCATAGGAGAACTCAGGGGGCTACCGAATCTGTAGAGCAGTTTGCCCGGGCTATTCAACAAATAGGTAGAAAAGCGTACCCTGCATTAAGTGCAACGTCAAGAGCAAATGTAATGAAAGAATTTTTTGTTAACGGTCTAAAACCAGGCCTGCGGCGGCTGGTACTTACCGCTAGACCGTCTGATTTTGACTCAGCTGTTTTAATTGCTAGGGAGCAAGAATGTTATGAATCGCTCGACAAATCTCAGACAAATGAAGCTGTTAATGCTGTTTCTGCGGAC
Organism: Trissonchulus sp. WLG1_4; assembly: GCA_030248245.1. Taxonomy (NCBI): domain Eukaryota; kingdom Metazoa; phylum Nematoda; class Enoplea; order Enoplida; family Ironidae; genus Trissonchulus; species Trissonchulus sp. WLG1_4. Next base: position 31,239 of record JASANF010017512.1, read on the forward strand.
AAAACTGAACTGGTCGAACTAACTAATGACCTAAAATCTTGTGTTCTTCTGTTACAGGACGAAATCAGAAATTTCACTAAGGCAATAGCAGGGAACACGAACGCCAGGATACCGCACGACAGAACCCCGACCACCCGAAACACGACTGGACTAAGCCCAAGGTATGATAATGGTTCGCGGCAACCAGGTACATTGCGCAACCTGCCTAGTAGGACTCTGAATGGAAGACCACGGTGCTATTTTTGTAATGGTATAGGACATATCCAAATGAGGTGCCCACAGCGGCAAAGGAATACAGAACCTAACCCTAACCCTAGGAGATTCCAAATAGTGTCTAGGACTGCTGCACCACAACGCAATACACAAGCCTTTGTAGGGACAGAACCTGCAGGAGTAGACGAGTTAAATCAGTCTCCACCTTATGATCAAGGTATGAAGCAAGTACTGGAGACAATTCAGCGTCAAAACGAGCGGTTAGTCGAAAGGTTATTGCAGCGAGAAGTTTCAGAGCGCAACGATAGCCAGACAAATGTAGTGCTGAACGAAAAGAAACAGGTAAATGAAACACCAGTGAAATTAAGTGAGATCTCAGCTCAATCAACCACCCAACCACCGCATGATACAGAAAATAGGTTTGTTAAACCGATACTGCTAGGCAGGGTGAATGGTGTCGCTGCAGAAATGTTAGTCGATACAGGGAGCACCTTAACGCTCGTTCGAAAATCAATTTTGCATGGTCAAAAGTTAAATCTGAAGGAAGGGAAGACAGCTACTTCTCTTTCCGGACATCAGCTGGGTATAATTGGTAGTATGGATGTGTGTATTGACCTGTACAATGAAACTGCTATGGTTACTGCGCAAGTTGTTAACACATGTCCCTATGATGCTATCTTGGGGATGGATTTTTTAACAAAGGTAAGAGCCGTTATAAACACGGGAACGGGAAAACTCCAGGTAGGCAGCTCATTCTTCAGGCTCTTTTCGGCTAAACCCAATATTGACCACAAACCGATAGAGAAGTATACCGTTATGGCGGAGAACAATGTCTTAATACCCGCGAGATCCGAAGCAGTGTTTCCAGCTGCAGTGAACCAGGTTAGTCACGGTAAGGATGTAATATTATGCGTGGAACCCGCAAAACAGCTAGTCGGAAAATATGGACTTCTGGGAGCTCCCATTTTGGTGAATGTAGACCCGAACGGTCGTGTGCCGTTCAGACTTATTAACTTCTCTGAATATCCGATCAAACTGTACAAAAACATGGTACTCGGTACTACGTCTCCAATAGACAACGAGGCGGTAAGTTTTGCGTCTGAAATAACGACCGCAGAGGCTATGGAACAAACTGCAACCAAAATTCTAGGACAACTGAATCTTCTAAACTGTAATCTAAGGACAGAACAGCTGGAGCAGTTAACCCTACTACTGATCAAGAATATTGATGTTTTTGCGCAAAATAGCGAAGAACTTGGAAAAAGCCCACATGTACGTCACAGCATCAACACAGGGAATCAGCCGCCAATAAAACTGCGACCATATCGAGTACCGCAGACACAAATCGAACCTATGCGAAAAATAATCGAAGATATGGAACGGACGGGGGTAGTGGTACCGTCGGCCAGCCCTTGGGCCGCACCGTCAATACTCGTGAAGAAAAAAGACGGTAGTGATAGGTTCTGCACAGACTACAGACAACTAAATAATATCACTAAGACGGATGTTTACCCGTTACCACGAATCGACGATTCATTAGATTATTTGTCGAAAGCTCGCTTCTTCAGTAGCATGGACTTACAGTCAGGCTATTATCAAATACCAATGGACGAAGCAAGCCAGGAAAAAACCGCCTTTGTTACACCGTTTGGACACTATGAGTACACCGTTATGCCGTTTGGCCTGAAAAACGCCCCTAGCACATTTCAAAGACTGATGGATTTTATACTAGTGGGCCTACACTACAGTTGCTGTTTGGTGTATCTAGACGATGTGTTAGTTTACTCAGAAACTTTTGAAGACCATCTGAAAGATTTGGACAAAATCTTTGATCGCCTGAGGCAAGGAAATTTGAAACTAAAGCCTAAAAAGTGCTCCTTCTGCCGGCGAGAGGTACTCTTCCTGGGGCATCTTGTATCAGATGAGGGGGTGAAGCCAGACCCAGACAAGTTGTTGGCCGTGAAAAATTACCCGACGCCCAAAGATGTGACGGGTGTACGAAGGTTTCTAGGACTGGCTACGTACTATAGGAGATTTGTAGGAAACTTTGCAGCGATTGCTCATCCACTGCACAATTTGTTGAAAAAGGATGTCACGTTCGTTTGGAGTGAGGACGCCAAAAATGCGTTTGAGCAATTAAAGAGTAAATTGATCGAATCACCAGTGTTACAGTACCCCGACTTTGAAAAACCATTTATGCTGTGCACCGACGCATCGAATGTAGGACTGGGCGCTGTGCTGCAGCAAGAGGTATGCGGAAAACCAGTTGTGATCGCATACGCGTCAAGGAGTTTAGGGAAGTCAGAAGTACGGTACTCCGCTATCGAAAAGGAACTGTTAGCTATTGTCTGGAGCGTACAACATTTTCGAACGTATTTGTACGGTAGACATTTCACCGTGTTTACAGACCACAGACCCTTGAAACATGTACTGAAATTGAAGAACCCAACTGGCCGACTGGCACGGTGGACACTGGTTTTACAGGAATATGACATGGAAATTTGTTATAAGCCAGGCAGTGAGAACGGACCCGCAGATGCACTCTCTAGAGTTCAGACAGCTGATTGTACAGAAGAGTTAGCGGCCGCAGCGGAGGATATGTCTGGAGAAGCCGATAAAACACCTGATTCGACACAAGAAGGCTACGAAATAAACAGATCAATGTGGATGACAGCACAACAAGATGACGAACAAATTGGGCAAATTATTCTTTCACTAAAAAGCGGTGATAGAGACATAAGAAATAAGGGCCTGGAAAATTTTGTTCTTGAGAATGATCTTTTATATCGGATATCCTGCAACGATAACCCGAAACGAAGAGACGCTGTCTGGAAACAATTGGTAGTGCCTGCGTGCTTGAGAAATGAGGTGCTCGAAAGTTTTCATGACGACATATTTGCAGGTCATTTTGGCATCGAAAGAACTTACCTTAAGGTTAAGGAACGATTTTACTGGCCCGGAATGTATAACGACGTCCGACATTGGGTGCAGAACTGCAGATCTTGCGCCGGCAAAAAGGGACCTACTAAAAGATTTCGTGCATCGATGAAACCTATCCAAGTTGGAGGGCCGTTCGAAATGTTAGCAGTAGATGCTTTAGGGCCTTTGCCTGTTACAGAAAGAAATAATCGCTACATTATTGTGTTTAGTGATTACCTCACAAAGTGGCCCGAGGCTTTTGCCGTACCGGACATTACCGCTGAAACCACGGCTAAACTCTTGGTGGAGGAGGTGATCACCAGACACTCAGCCCCATTAATGTTGCTATCAGACCGTGGGAAAAATTTTACTTCGGAGCTAGTTAATGCGGTATGCAACCTGTTCAACACTCGAAAAATTAATACGACACCATACCATCCACAAACTGATGGATTGGTAGAACGGTTCAACAAAACACTGGCGACAATGCTGTCCATGTATGTAAGCTCGAATCAAAAGGATTGGGACACAGTACTGCCCTATGTATTGTTTGCATACCGTTGCACCTTGCAAGAATCGATACAAGAAACGCCGTTTTTCCTCCTATACGGGCGAGACCCCAACTTACCCTTGGACGCAGCCTTAAAGAAAGCAGGCGAAGCGCAGGTAGTGCCTTCTGACTACAGAGCTTCCTTGGTGAGAAACCTGCGGGCAGCATGGAACCTGGCACAGGATAATATCAAACAAGCTCAAACGAAACAAAAATCTAACTATGACAGAATTTCCAAACACCATACGTACAAGGTAGGTGATTGCGTATGGCTATACGTGCCAGCGGTTGGCAAAGGTAAGTCGAAGAAACTGACGCACTTGTGGCACGGTCCATTTCGAATAGTAGAAATGCCGACAAGCGAAAATGCCATTTTACGACCCTCAACTGGAAGCGGCAAGGAACGACGAGTCCATGTTAATGCTCTAAAGCCCCTATCGAAGCAAGTAGCAGGAATAAAGGCTAATACTGAGGCAAGACACCGCGACAACGAGACGAGTGACCCGAAAGCTACGTCAGAAACGAAGTCAAATAATACGGCTGATTCACCTAGCTCGTCGCGGACAGGTGCTTCCGCGAAACGAAAGGTTTGGGTAAACACTGCAAATGGTAAGTACTGGCCTGCAGAAGTGACTGACACAACGGATGAACCGAATGGGTCATGGAAGGTCAAGCTGTATGGGACGGGGAAAGTTGCCCTAGTTCGCCCAAACGACTGTATTCATTTAGAGGATTATACTGTAGAATCCTTAGGACTGAGACGAACCAGGCTTTTACAAAAAGCAATGCTGGAGGCTACTGGAAAAGATGACAGTGTCAACGCTGCCAAGCAATGTAACCACAATGTGTTTTTAGGAATGGAAGAAGCAGACGCGAACCGCAATCACACCCAGTTTGGACCGCCGCCGGTTTGGGGGACTTTACTAACCCCAGAAAGACACCGCACCTTTACCGAACTCGCGGAGCGAATTTCAAAGCCGGACCCCAATACGGAGGACCCGATTCCAAACGCTGCTGATAAAATACTACCACATGGAACCCACATGTACTGTCCGTGGAACGGAGGTCAATACGTTCTCAGCCTACCAACGCACCATGGCCTACTTCACCAATACGTAGTAAATAAACGCTTTCTACGAGAAGTACAAGCACGGGCATATTTTCAGCAAATGATTGAAGTGCTTGCCTTCGCTCACAGACGTGGTATATTCGCCTTGGACGTTACTACGAATAATTGGGTTTTCACGGACAGTGGAAAGTCGACCATACAATTGAAGCGTTTTGAATCGGTCCAGCTTTGTACGACCGATCCCACATGTACTCGTCGCTGGGGCATTCCACCGTACGCCCCTCCCGAGTTCTTTTTAAACGGACCCTATGACGGTTACAAAGCTGATATATGGCAAGTCGGAGTCACATTGTTTGCAATAGTAACGGGGCGGTACCCATTTTTCGGCCCGGATATACACCAGATGGTAGCGCGGATAATGACAGGGAGACTGATATTCCGCCCTGAACCGAAATTATCCCCGGATACTAAACTTCTGCTTAAGTCTATTCTTGTGCTTAATCCTAACCAGCGAATGACTGCACGAGAACTGTTAGGTCACCCGTGGCTAGCGAAACCCGACCCATCTACTGTTGTCCTGCACGTACCCTTGACTGAAGCCAAGGAAACGGCGCCTGGCGTTGTGGATTCGAAGGAAGACCAAAGCGGAATGTCCCTTCCTGACGGCCCCACTACACTATGTACGGCATGCAATGAGTACGGTCATACTACGGACGAATGTCGGCTAGCCCAGGAAGTACCAGATTTTCTAACCAAAACGAGAACAAACGAACCTCAAAATAGATGGATAACCGCTGTGTCTCGGCATACTATAATCGCGCCAATACTATTATTGGTCTGTATCCTCTTTTCTTCCCCGATACCACTAATGGCAATGAGTGTGCCGACTCTGAAGCGAACAGTAACCGGTAGATGGAGTGTACAAGATCAATTGGCTGGGATCAACCAAGCCAGAGTGATGGTGAATCCGGCGTATAGCGCATTATTCTATGACGTTGGTGTGATTGACAATGCACACGATTTCATTGATCATCACATACTGCTACCAATAAACTTCAGTATGCCGTTTCCACAGTTCTTGCCAAAATGCACTGACATAAAGCAGAAGGAAACGTCGAAACTTCTTACGTGGACACACAAGCTAGAAACCAGACTCTGCGAGCTAACCGAAGCCCTTAATAGTACTGTGTTCGAAGCCTATTCGAACTGTTCGGCTGATATGGAGAATCTGCTTCAAGATTTTCGAGTACTCACTGGCGTACACAAACGCAGAGAAAAACGAGGGCTCCTTGGAGAAATAGCATGCTTTATTGAAAGCATCTTCGGTAACTGTAATGATGGCGGCGCCTCAGCAGAATCAGTTAAGAAGGCGTTGCATACAATGAATGATCGCGTTGATGTGACGGTCGCTCAGGTAAAAAGGCAAGGCGAAAAGTTGATCTCCTTGTCTAAAATTACGTCAAGTGGGTTCAAAGACGTGAATCGACAGTATAATGCCTTGTCGGCTGCATTTTCGAAATTAGAATCCTTCCAGGGAATGCTCCGAAACCGCATGAACGACTTTGGGGAAGCTCTCACAAGACTCGGGCGCATATCCGAAAAGCAAACACAGCTAGCCGTTGACGTTATCGCTTGGGTAGCGGCCGTAAACCACTGGCATAATCAAGTTGAATCCGCATATATGGTCATCAACTCTATCGAACAACTGCAAACTGGGGCATTATCTCCTGTTTTGGTTTCACCCAGAACTCTACAAAAGATGTTGACAGGTATCGCGAATGAAATAAAATCGTTTGGTGTCAACTTACTGTACGGCCCGCAGTTCACGCATTTGTATTACCAAATTCCACTGGTACATACAGTCTCAGCGACTGGGAGCAACATACTGATTCACCTGCGAATACCTTTGTCCAACGAAGAGGCTAAATTTAAGGTTTACAAAACGGTTTTCTTACAAATGGGAGGAGACCAAAGCGGAACCTTGTTCTTAGAAGTCGATAATGGTTATAGCTATTTAGGCATCAATGAGGAAACGGGACGGTACCTATTGCTGACAGAGCAACAGTATAGTCAATGCTATGGGAACCACTATAAACGGTGTCCCACCTTGTTTCCGGTCGTTTCAATGAGCATAGATAGCTGTTTATCAGCTATATTTTATCACAAAAACCATACCACTGTCGAAAGATACTGCACAATTAAGGTGAGCAAAAACCGGAACCCGGTGCAGATGCAAGAAATAGGCAACGGAAAGTGGTTTATGGCATCTCCGAACGACGGATGGCGCATGTTTTGCTCAAAAAGGTCACCGGAAGAGTTAAAATCGTGCAGGCAATGCATAATTTCATTACCATGTGGCTGCGGCTTGACATTACCCGGAGTCTTGTTGCCAGCAAGACTGTATGGCTGCAACAATACCATGCCGAATGTAACTAAGTTGTTTTCTTTTAACCCGTTTATGCTCAGTACACCGGAGGTACCACTTAGAATTTTCAGCGACACGGATCAGTACAAGGTGAGCAAGTTGAGGTTCAATTACACCTTGCAACAACTTCTGATTAAACATACTTCCCCATTAAAACACCTCCTACTTAACTTCTCACGCTTAAGGTCCACAACGGAGGAAAGCCTTGCGACTTACGGTATCGATGATGCGATAATGGTAAAAGAGTTACGTAAATCTGTAGGAAAAATTCACAACTCAAATGCACTTAATGGTGTTAGGTTTTGGGGGTTACTGGCAGGCGAACTTAGTATTGCTGGTATTTTTGTGTTGCTGCTTTTTCGGATGGCCATGCTAAACTATGCACCACTTCAAGGAGGTAAGACTTGTAACATGGGCCCTGCCAAAGACCCGAGGAGCAAAAGGGACACCGAGGTAAACGACGAATACAATACGACACAAACGGTTGCTACGCAAAGACAGACACAAGAACCGTTAAAGCTACAATTTGATAAACTCAAACCGACTGTCTCGCAACGAGACCCAGACTTTGTAGTAAATGCTAAATCGCTGTAATCGTAAGTATATTAAGCAGCACCTAACGTTGAATTGTATTTTCTGTATCACTGCAAATGTATCCGTATTTATCCGCATAACTTATACCGTATTCATATAAAGTTATTCGTTATTAGCTGTCTACATTTACCCGCATATTACCCGCCAATATATATTGTAGTGTTGTATTGTATTACCATAGTTGCATATTGTTGTACCTGTAGACAAGATATAAGACAAGTGAAGGTTTTTCGAAATTGAGGTTTGTTTAGATGGCCGAGAAAATGATCGTCGTCAAGAGAGCCCGAGATCGATACTTGAAAGCAAAGCAAAAAGTGCTAAGTCTCCGACGAGAACTAAAATTGGCTGATGCTAACTTGACAGCAAGGAGAAAAGAGTACGCGAGAGTACAGGGCAGAGCACTCGCACCGAACCGCCAAGCGTCACAAAATTCACCACCAAGCACGGATACGTCTCGCGGTTTTTCAAGCAGTTCGGGATCAGCGGCAGATTCCGGCGAAAATGAAGGACGGCTCGTAATCGACGAACCAATGGGTCTGGCGCCAGACGCAGGCCCTCGAGACGAGCCAGAGCCCGTAGGACAGGACGCCGGCGCTGACCAGCCTGCACCCCATCCGGTCGAAGCCCAAGGAAGTCCACCA
>JASANF010017514.1:0-10551 GCA_030248245.1 Trissonchulus sp. WLG1_4
AAAAATAGCGCATATAGCAAAACGGTAGCGCATCAAAGTGCTATAAGCGCTTTTTTCTGATAGGCTTAAGAAATAGCGCTTATAGCATATGAGGGGCTATTTTGCACTATTTAGCCGCTATTTTGTGCTATTGGCTGGCTTATTGAAATGTTTTGTACTTTTTACTACGTATACGATCCCTGAATAAAAAAAAGAATTTTAAATTTATTTTCAAATGTTTGTTTGTGCTCTGGTCGACAATATAAAAAAATAGCGCATATAACAAAACGATAGCGCATCAAAATGCTATAAGCCCTGTTTTTGCGTAAGCTTAAAAAATAACGCGCCGCATATGTAGCTCCGGAGGGTGCTATTTGCGCTAATTGTGCTATTGGCTACTTTATTGAAAATACTTGTACTTCTTCCTTCGCTAGGCCTGGGCTAAGGCTTGGGCTTAGGCTTAGGCTTAGGCTTGGGCTTAGGCCTAATTAATAAAAACGAAGAATGGAGAGTCATGTTTGGTGATTGCCTGTAATTTTCACTAATAGGATCGATGGATGGAAAGCTCCACAAATCAGATAGCGGACAGCGTGGCCCAAATAATTTTATTCGTAGTCAGTTCGTAAAGAAAACTGTGTAACCACTACACCGGTTTGAAAAGAATGAAAATTTTCTATACTATTTTCGGGCTCGAACAACTACTACGATGAATAGGTATACTATAGTGTCATTTAATTAACAAATATTTAAACCGTTATAACTTGTTTCAAATTTAACGTAAAAACATAAGATTGACGCCTATCAACTCATAACAGTAGGCGCTTTCGAATGATACCATACTTGACGTATACCATTCACGGTTAATCGTTTAAATTTCTATTCTAAATTATGACGCAAGCTTAACGTCAAGTTACAACACAAGCCCATGTCACCCATCATTTGAAAGCTCTCTGAATTTGTTTACAAATGATGCTAATATTATTCTAGTATCTCTACATTATCAAAAGTCATGGCCCCTTGCGCCTTTGCTTATGGGGCTGATAACACGGATCACACCATGCATGATCAAACCTCGATGTCTTGCAAGAAGGTTAAACTTTTGTTAGTTTTTAAATTTTGTTGTTAAACCATAAAATTTCAACAGGGATGATCGAACAAGTCTAAACTAGACGCGCTAGGACCAGACTTGTTTATAAATCTGAACTTCCTAATTCGAGACGGATATTCAAAAGAAACAAGCTGATCTGCTGAGTGAGAAGCTTACCTACTGATTGAGTACTGATCATGACTTTGGAGTGTCTATATTCCGCAGGAAATATTAAACGCGGCCATAACCGCGCATTTGAGAAAGTTTTTTTTGCAAAGTGTGAAAAATTAAAAGAAACAAGTAGGCCCCAAAAGGGGCAAGGTTCCTTCCCCGGTGTCTACCTTTCAGGTTTAAATGAATTGGTTCATTATTCCATACTTACCGTAAGCTATACTTTGTATCTTACTCTACTTTATAACTAACATATAATTACTTAATCTAAGTACGAGTACGTACAAAAAAGGGCTGCAAGATGTTAAGCATCCCGCTGCACGAGCCGTTTGGCTCAAAAGTGACACTTTGTTCTAAGCTGAAGAAATCAGCTCTAAGAACAAGAAGCGATAAACAGTGTTTTCTAATGGCCTTTATATACTGCTGGTGAAACATCCCGGTGCCGATGTCACGGTGTAAATTTTCCCCCGGTGTAAATTTTCCCCCCGGAAAAATTACCCCGGGGTAAATTTCCCCCCGGAAAATTTGCACCGGGGTAGATTTTCCGAGGGGAAAATTCACACCAACCATACAATTTTACTATTTTGAACTTATTTTTTCAAAACTAGCGATTTTGGCGATAAATTTAGGTATTTATTTTTATGTATTTTTATTTAATATTTTAAATTTGCTCCGGGTTAGATTTTACGGGGGGAAAATTCACACCAATTATATAATTTGACTGTTTTGAACCTCATTTTTTCAAACTTGGAAATTTTGACGACTTTCGTACAGTGTAGCGGCTGTGCCGATGGCCACAGCGATAGCTGCGACGGGTTGATGCTTATTACCATATCGACGTGGCTACCACGATAATGGCGAATTTGGCTATTATGGCCAAGTCGCCTGGAATCGGCACGTGTCGCTGCAACTGTGGGGCAATTTTGGCGATTTTAAGGGTCGATTCATACTTTTGTACGTACATTGGGACAGACGGATGAAAGGACGTCCACATATACTGAATGTCAAAACCGCTGTTCGATTCATACTTTGGGTCGTTCAGTCGTATGCCCGTCCGTATTCGTACTTCAATTCATCCGTAGTAAAAACGGCACAGTTTCATTTGTCTTATGTCCGGCAAAGTTAAATTCAGCTCAACCCTGCAAAAATTTTAAGTATACGGACAAACAAACAAAGTATGAATTGCACCTTTGTCCGTATGCCCGTCCTTCCGTATGTACAATGTATGTACCTATTAATGTTTTATTTTAATGTTTTAATCAAAAGTGAAATCATTGAAACAAATCAGTTCACCGCTGGTAGATTCGTTCGTTATCCGTTGCGCAGCTCTAATTGGAAGCGCAAGCATTCAAGTCTGAAGGGACTTAGACTTAACAGACGTATATGGTTTTGTTATATTGCATCGAAAAATTTTCGACAGCAACAAAATAGTTCTAATAAATTTGAAATTTTTACCGCAATATGCACATCAAGAAAAAAAATTGATTCCAACTCCAAGCAAGTTTTGTTCATTTATGATCAAAATAGTCGTTGAAAACTCGCCAAAGCCAATTACTCATAAATGCTACCTTAAAAATGTGATGACCAAAAACCTTGATTAAACCCTTTTTTGCCCTTCTTATAAATGCATTAGTTTTCAAATAATTTCGCGACAAATAATGCTAAAATGAAAACTTTTGCATGTTAAGCTTTCCTTCAGGGCAGCGCATTTTGAGCCTGCTAAAATATGCTCTTAGGACTGGACCACTGGAGAGTGGATGGGGGCTTAGAGAATTACATATTATATGTGTGTGCGGGCTTTCACTTGCCTGATCGGTACACAAAACTGCTCAGGGCCCGATTTATTGAAGCATTTGTCGTTGAAAAAATTTTCAAGCGCAAACATTTTCAACGACGACCACTAATTGTCCTGTATGTAATTCTGTGTTAAATTCAGCGTTTGCCAATGTTTCAATGAATCTTAATTTTCAACGTTGAACATTTTGCTTCGAAAATAACGGGCCCAGATAATGTATGTCTGATATATACTATGCTATTACCATAGCTTCGAAATGCATAGTCTTTTGTCTAGTCTAAAGTTATCACAGCCTAAAAATTTATATGTTGATAAAAATAAATAAACAAAAATACAGAAATACAAATAAATTTTTCGCCAAAATCGCCAGTTTTGAAAAAATAAGTTGAAAACAGTTAAATTATATGGTTGGTGTGAATTTTCCCCCCGGAAAATCTACCCCGGTGCAAATTTTCCGGGGGGAAAATTTACACCGGGGTAATTTTTCCGGGGGGAAAATCCACAGGGGGGAAAATTTACACCGTGACACCGATTTTGAAAAAGTACAATGTTACAGCAGTGTACATCTGTTATTGATTTTTCTGCATATACGCAGACAAAAATCAGCAGTCAGCTCCCAAGCTGAAAATACACGTAAAACATACTGGCTATGCAGCCTGCTCAGTAGCGTTAACCGCTATGAGCAGTTGAATTGGCCTTCAGTGCAATGCACTGAAGTCTCAAAAGTGTAAACCTACTAATAAATTTTAATTAACTAACCAAGTAGAATTTTTCCTCTGAATTTATGTCAAGCTCTACCTAATGGTTGTGCTCGTGTGTTTCACTTGACACTGCTTGCTGAGTCGCTGCAGAGTATTTAGGTTTCACTAGACACTGCTTTGCATCCACTGCTGATGAACAGCCCGTTTAGCTCAGTTGGTAGAGCGTACGATTCAGAATCGGAATGTTAGTGGTTTGAGCCCACTCCGGCAGTTACTTTTTGAAAAGTCATCATACCACTCTTGTGCACTGCAAGCACTACAGAATAGTAGCTGATCGACCTACCTGCCCTTCCAGTGATAATTTATTTACACTGGAAATTCGACCTACCCAAAAATACATAGGATTCAGAGATTCTGAATATAGTGTATATATATATATATATATATATATATATATATATATATATATATATATATATATATATATATATATATATATATATATATATATATATATATATATATATATATATATATATATATATATATATATATATATATATATATATATATATATATATATATATATATATGCGCGGCCCCTGAGGGGGCCGCATAATAAACATAAACTGTTATCACTGACCAGGGAAGGAATAGGCTTCAAGTTTGTACGTATATTACTACACCTTATTGTTTGGAAAGTGTTTATTACACTGCCAACCGACTTAAAAGAAAAATTGCAACTGTTGAATAGTTGGGCTCGAGAGATTTGACGTTATCAAACTTTTTTTGAAAGCCATCTGCAGTAATTTCACGTCTTCTCGTGAACATTTGCCAAGTGCCATATTAGTGCAGAAAATATAGCATAGTAAGTAACTGAAAACATATGATTCGTTCGTATTTGCACAAATTCTTTTGTTAGCTTCGTTAATTTTGCTGAGTGAATTCAACTGCTAAGTTTCTAAATTCATCTGCTGAGTTCTAGTCAAGGTCGAATAACAATTAAATATTGTTCTCTGAGTCGTTCGGAATTACTTAGCTGTGATGGAGCCTAATGCTTTAGCAATTTTTTCGAATAACACTCCGACACAACTTGTTGCAAGTGATGCTTTATTTTTTGGCCTTAGTTCATTAATATCAGTTTTAGGTCTACTTGCTTATGGCATAGCCCAGGGGTGTTGCGGCTCCTATTTTTCCACTCTTTTTTATTTTTTTTCCCAACCCTCCTATTTTTCCATTTTTTAAATTCTCATTTTTTCCTATTTTTTCAAATTTTCCAATAGAGCAGTATTTTTCGGCAACATACTGGGCAAATGCTCACGTTTTGGAATTTTCTCTACCAAAATCGTAGATTTTTATCGAGTCTGTCCCACCGCTCCAAAAGGTCCCCCCTTCGGTTTTAGGTCTTAAATTTCTGATACGTCACCAGTGACCAAATTTGGCCTAAAACTGAAAAATTCTCCCGTTTCCTGGCAGAATTCCGAGACCCTGACAGCATTGCGGTTGCCATTTTTCCTTCAGGAATCGGTAGGATCCGAATCGGAAACTGAGTACTGATACGTACGACCGAGCGAGAATTACGAGACCGATACCAGCCTTTGGGGGTCCTTTTTCAAGTTTCAATTTTAAAAATTTGAAATACTTTGAAATGGAAAATAGGATTAAGTTACAAAAAGTGACCATCAGTACGGTCTAGGAGGATGACTGCGAAGCTGCGAGAAACTTAACATTGTAAACGACCGCAAGCATGAGAGTAGGTGATTGACAGCCGGACTATAGGATTATTTTTCCGCAATTTCTTGTCAACTTTTGGAATGTTTTAAAGTTTCATATTTCTTCGCATACCACAGTGTGTTTTATAGTGCATTCACACAGCATTTGCACTTTGACAGTCTGACTCAGGTGCCAGGTAGAATCGTCCGTGCTGGTGCAGTGGTGCTACTATCAGTAGTGCTAGGAGCATTATCAATGGACCAGAAAGATTTCCAGCTAGACAGTCACGTGGTAGGTTCGATGCCTCAACCACTCCATAGCCCAAAAAGCATTTGATTGTGCCTGGTTTTTTCAGACTTAGTGTTTCTACATGCGTTGAGAGGTTGGGCTCAAGAAGTTCAATTAAACTGCCACCCAATTCGCGCTTCGTAACGTTGCTGGAACCACAAATTTTAAGTCACAAATCATATATAGTTAGCACTGTTAGGTAAATGATGGTCAGTATTTTTATATACTGTTTAACATTATGTTTGAGTGGGTTCATATACAACTAGATTGCTAAGTCATACAATCTATTTTACCATGTAGCGAAATCAAATTACAGCTCGAAAGAGACAAGTTTAGAAACTTGAGTTAGTTTGCTTTTGATTGTATTTTTTTGAGTGTGTTTTACTATTCATGCTCCGCATCCATCCGAACGAAATTAACACTTCTATTAAATTTTGAGTTCGAAAGCCTCATCTGAAAAATCTAGTCCGAGACCACCCTATGGCAGGTTGGTTTTTTCGTTATACCTAGAATGAGACGAGATGACCTAGTTCTTTTTTATGATACCTAGACCGAGACTGCCAACCCTGCATTCCTCGCTATTATCTTTCATCAAAGCCATTGCATGTGTGCACGAGTGTACTCATTCTGCTTTTAATTGTATAATATTTTTATTTATGATTATTTTTTTTTGTTTTTTTTTTTTTTTATTTTTCTATTGTTCTTTTGAGTTTTTTCAAATAGATTTATATTTGCTTTGTTTTAAACTTGTGTCTCATTTTCATTTTTGTTTGTCAATTATTTGCTTTACAGTACTGTTGCGCTGCAGCAAATCCCGCCAGCTATCTCAACTTACCTACAGAAAAATGTGCTTTTTTAATCTGCATTGTAATGAAATTTACTTATTACCACTTTGCGTGTACCAAATGTCTTCTCTACTTACCAAAAAACACACAAAAACAAACACCCCCCCCCCACCCCCCAAAAAAACAAAAAAAACAACAAAAAAAACAAACACCCCCAAACACACCAACAAACAAAAACCAACAAAAAAAAAAAAAAACAAAACCCCAAACACCCACCCAAACCGCTTATGGCATAGCCTGCTATGTGTTCTTGAAAGGACGGAATTCGTTTTATTCCTTAGCTTTGTCCTTAGCAGTCCCTGATTGTATTACTCTCATTTGTGGTCTAATTTACTTAATACCCGTGACGGTATTTGGAGAATCGATAATGCCTTTATGGTTTAACCGCGTGGTCGGTTATCTTGGATTCATGGCATGGTTTAACATAATTTTGCATATGTATGTAATTGCTGTAAATCGTCTAATTGTTGTAACTAAATTACAAAACTATCCCAACTACTTTACGCCGACCATAGTGAAAGTACTAATGTTAAGCTGTTGAATTGCTGGTTTCTTAATGGCTACGGCTGTTACTGTTTGCCAATACATTTTTGTCAAATACGCTTTCACTTATGATTGTGTTGTAACTAAGTGTACTGCTGTCTCGCTGTTAGTCGACATGTTGTTTTCTAATTCAGCTGTCCTGTTTGTTATAATAACCTACGTGGGTACTTTTGTTCAAGTAAGTTCTACTCTTACACGCAGGCCCCCAAAAGGGGCAAGGTTCCTGTGCTAAATTCCATAGATGTGTTTCACCATAAATTTATTTCAGTTTCACGTTCAGTGCGCATTGTCATGTATACATTGCAATAATACCTGTTGCGCAATTTAGTTACGGCACTGAAATACTAAATTCTCGTAACTGCAGGCCAAAAAACATAATTGCTGAGACAAAGGAGAAGTTACTTTTTTGCAAAAAGAAACAACAACCCGTGGTAGGACCCGTACACCGTGATCACCAAAGTATAGCGTTCTTTGACCACTGGACCCTGCTGCTTCATTTCACATTATGTAGATGGAATTTCAACATTTCAAAACAATACAAAGAACTAGAAGGAATAGGAGGAACTTCTCTAGAAGGAACAAAAATTTACAATGAGCTTTGTACATGTTTTTGTGTTTTGACATTGTGATCCATGAAACATACATGATAGAATGCAACATTTACCCAGCAAAATGACAACTTGGTGTACCATGAGCGTTAGCTATTAGGTCATTTACAGCATTTACATGTACATCTATTAATCAATTTTTGTTCTTAGATTTACGAAATTATTCAACTAGTGTGACTAACACCAAAACTTAACTTTTTCCTATTTCGTTACTTCACTTGTTATTTTAAAACAGTAAGTCAATTTTAGTCAACGGTGTCTTTCGTTGTTGGTAAAGAATGTGAACATGTTTCAGGTCAAGCGACTTTCAAGGTCGACTAATGATGCAAAGGGAAAAGATAACTTGAAAAAAGAAAAACGCTTGTCCTACAATTCGCTGTAGTGTGTGCTGTACTTGTAATATACGATGCAGCATACTGGGTTCTGCCATTTATGAACGATAATGGAACAATTAGTGATGAAGCAGTAATGAAATGGTTGCATGTATTTGGTTTACTAAATAGTTCTGTGAATCCATTATGTACATACATATTATTTGGATCAGAAGTTAAATCTCAGGTATTAGATCTGCTAAGGATCCGTAGTCCTCAAGCTGCTGTGAACGCAAAATGTCGCTGCCTAGCGAGCAATAATCAGGAGTAGTACAAAGGTTCCGTGCTGAACTTTGGTTAAATATTGTTTTTGGAACACTTCAAAGAACTATAACGTGAACTTTTTTCAAACGAAAAACGCATTTTTCCCATATTTTTTTAAGTCATCTTCTGATTTTGTCCTTTCGTAACTTTGGTAGTGTGTTCCCTTTTTGTCATGTTGTTTTTCTATGTTTTTGTCACTTCGTTTGTCTATTGTCGATTTCGACTGTTTTATTGAAAAGTAGACCAATGCTCTACATGCTTTTTGTAATGGGCTATCCTGATTAGTAGTTAGGACTTACATGATGCGACTAGTGAATTAGGTTAGTTGATAAAGATATCATAAGAGTTGTAGCACTGGTCGGTTAGCGATGGTTAGAGTGCTAGAATCTCCTGATCTACGATTAGGTATTCTGGTTTTACGAGGTATTGCGATTGGGTCGATTCATACTTACAGCCGTATGTCCGTTCAGCCGACAAAATGACGAAATAATGATGTCACATGCGCTGGCAGATCCACTGAACTAGGCTGGTAGTGGCGTCATTCTGCAGGCTGATCGGACATACGGCTGTTAACCCTTTAATTCCCAGAGCTGCCATTTGGCACATCACGTGATGAATACCCAATCGGGGGCCATAAAACTGGATTTGTTCATTATATTCAGCTGAACTGCAAATTGTTTTTTCAGAAAGCTTAGATCTTTATATTTAGTGGCCAAATTTTGAATCTTCTGCCGCACAACAAAAC
Organism: Trissonchulus sp. WLG1_4; assembly: GCA_030248245.1. Classification (NCBI taxonomy): domain Eukaryota; kingdom Metazoa; phylum Nematoda; class Enoplea; order Enoplida; family Ironidae; genus Trissonchulus; species Trissonchulus sp. WLG1_4. The sequence continues at coordinate 9,111 of JASANF010017514.1, forward strand.
CTATGCTTCCATAAGCAATGTGCAAATTTAACTTTTTTTCATCGCAAAAGTAGTATTTTCTTTGTGACCTCATCAAGATTTTGGGTTGCGCCGCCAGCAGTCAACTTTGTATGCATCAGATACAACAAATGTTGTACTCTATTGATAGCCTTCAACTATGGCAAGCGCACGACTTTTGTGTTAATACTCTAGGGGGAGGTACATATTATGCCTGAGCGATGGCGCAATTTTTTCACAAATTCTCAACTTTGAGCGCTTATAACGCAAAAACGGTGCGTCCTAGACAATTAATCGACTTACTATGATTTGTGCACCATTCATTTCTCTATCGAATGGTGGTTTCGCGATCTCTCTACGATGCACGTAACTCAAGCAATGATTAAAAAACTAGAAGGTGTCAGAATCAGGCTGCCTGGCGCTAGATGCTCTGGGCATTAAAGGGTTAAGGAAGAAATGTTGAATCGCAAATATTGCAATATTTTTTGCCTGGTTGCAATTTTTTGGTAATATTAGCTTGAAATCGCTCAGTTTTGAGCTCGCGGATCAACAATTTTTGAATTCAGTTTTTCTTTTAAGTATGAATCGAGCCTTTAGCCAAAAACTTTCATTACTCTTTTCGCACTCATTCCTCTGGACAATCACACAATCGTGCGGGCATGTTCAAACGTTTGTATGCTTTGGAGTGGACTTTTCAGTGTTTTATAATCCGTTACGGTATTCGCCATTGTTGTAACAATAATCGAATGATTCCTTCTTAATCCATTTTTTACAAAGGTTTTTTCATAAAATTCAAAGGTAAATTTGAGGCACAGGCCAACGCGACGCTAGCATTCAGAAACTCTTGTACTAACTTGAAATAAAACCAGCCAAACCATACATTTGAATACCGACAACAACCATGTAACCACATGTAACTACATTCCTTCGAACGATAAGACAAAACTAGAAGAAAATGAGGAAAACCTAACGAAACAAACGAAAACAAAAAAACATTCAAAGTACCGGGACCATATGAAAAAACAAAGCCCTTTCATATGCACAAGCTTTTTCCGCTAAAGTAAAAAATTGAAGCTTCAAATTATTTTTTTAAATTTTAATAAGTTTGCTTTATTTCAGGACAACTGTTCAATTGACAAATAAATCACTAATAATGCACTAGCATAGGGGGTGATTAATTTGAACGGAAACACGGCTAGGAGCATCGACCCGCGGCACTTTTCGGTCAGATCAATTCTTGTGCATTCACCATCAAAACGAGAATTGGTAGTGGACCCAAATTTACGTTTTGCTTACTCAAAAAGTTTTAAGCACGTGGTGAAACTAATAACTGATGACTTTTTCAAAAAGTTATCAGCTAAAGTTATATAATTTAATTTCTCGAAGTACCTAACCGAAATTATTTTGAGCCTTCATTTTAACTGATAACTTATTTCATTCAATT